>CAUYRB010077496.1:0-68251 GCA_963574695.1 Propithecus perrieri
GTCCCAGCTACTCGGGAGGCTGAGGCAGAAGGATTGCTTGAGCCCAGGAGTTTGAGGTTGCTGTGAGCTAGGCTGACGCCACGGCACTCACTCTAGCCCGGGCAACAGAGTGAGACTCTGTCTCAAAAAAAAAAAAAAAAAATAGGGTAGTTGATAGGACGATGATAAAACTTTCTTTTTTACCAGTCATTGATCTTCAATGACTTTGGACATTTTATGTCTATATTTACATGCTTGTGTCCAGAGGTTATTTTTCTCTCCCTGCTAGACATTATTGACATAGGTCTTGGAGTCTTTCAGGAATGGATCAGTTTCATGGCCAGAACATTGACCACATAAGCTTTACACAAACTTACCACTATTTCAAATCACTATCCATTTTGTTCTTGTTAGGATTCCTAGTGTTTAAAGATCATTTCTCATTTCAAATAGACTAGCACTTGGGATAGCAGTGGGTCTAACAGGAATCTGAAGCTGCCACTCCTGCCTTATCCAGGTGATCCTACCATGGTGGGAGGGATCTTCACATGCTGAGGTCTGGGGGGACCAGGGACGAGCCCCCAGCCAGCCTGGCATGGGAAGTGGTAGTGGAGAAGCAGCATATTTGTTCAACTGAGATACAAGGCACATCGTTCCACTCCATGGTGGAGTCTACATGATCCAGTCTCTTCTTGGAATATTGGTTACTTCTCTTTATGGATATATAAAGATGGTTTGACTCTTAAGAACCCATTTAATTTATTTTTCTGACTTCAGGCAATACAGTTTTTTTGTTTTGTTTTGTTTTTTAAGACAGAGTCTTGCTCTGTCACCCATGCTGGAGTGCAATGGTGTGATCATGGCTCACTGCAGCCTCAAACTCCTGAACTCAAGCAATCTTCCCATCTCAGCCTCCCAAGTAGCTGAGACTACAGGCACGCACTGCCATGCTTAGCTAATTTTTAAATTTTTCAGAGATAGGGTCTTACTATGTTGCCCAGTCTGGTCTCACACTCCTGGCCTCAAGCAATCCTCCCACCTTGGCCTCCCAAAGTACTGGGATTACAGGTGTGAGCCACTGCACCTGGCCAATACAGTTTTAATTTATCCTTTTCAGATAGTTTTTTTTTTTTTCTGAAAATAATCTTTAAGGAAGATAGTATAAATTTGCACTCTATACATATTTTCCCAGAGTTACAAATGCACAGGAATTATAATAGCATCATTCTTTTGTCAAAACTGCAACTATATAATCATGCATAGTAAGCACCCACAAATCCCTAAATGCTTGGATATTTGTGAAGGGATGTAGTGATGGCAAAAACTCCATGGCTTATCTCCTTGTACAAAAACATATCATTCATAAAAGCAATCATATATTTAAAGAGGAAGATTTAGTAAGTTACTTTCTTTTAAGGAGCCAACAAAACACAGATTTAAATGATTGGAAAAAAAAATCATATTCCAATTATCTCCATAGGAGCATTTCAGTACAAATCAGAAGTTCCTTTTTAACTTTTCTTTATTCAGATTCCTCATGCATGATTTCTCTCCTTTTGGTCCTCTTGGCCTCAGGTGTTACCTCTAGCTGCCTTGGACTGTCTAATTTCCTTTATTTCAGTTACTTTTTAAAGGGATGTATGACACCTTTTTTGAGGCCACATAGGATGTGTTCAAAAAATACTGTGCTCTTGGAATAACAGTCAAATAGCCTTTCTGTACTGGGATACCTTTCTTTATAGATGACCTCACAGAAATGTAGAAACCCCTTGTATCTGTGATCAGAAGGGTGGGGACTTACAGGTGGGTGGCTGGATGACTTCCTGTAGGATCCTACCGTGAACACTCACCGAATCTCCTCTCCGTAGTATGGCTGACTCCAGCTGTCTGGTAGTAAAGCCTTTCAGAGTACCTGCTGTATCTCCTGTGTTCTAACCTTCTCTTCCCTTTCACTTTTGAATTCACTCAGACTGAGCCCTCAGCTCCTCAGGTCCTTTCCTAGGCAGACAAAAATTGGTGTCCCCAATTTTCCTGTTCACTGGCACTTTCTTTCCCCCTCCCCATTGTCTTCCCCAGGCCCCAGTGTCCCAGTGGAGTGTGAGGGAAAGACGTCTCCAGGTGTGGTCTCCTGGTTCAGTCCTCACCAGGCTGAGTCATCTACCGGCCACATGCATGTTCCTGAGTCTAGGCTGTGATACAATGTACTATGAACTCTTAGTGAGAACAGGTGTCTCCTCTTAAGCTGTAATCATTCAAAAGGCAAAAGCTCAGATTTGAAGGCTTTGATTTTTTCAGATAGGATCACAGCTGCCAGTGCTTTTGACACCAAACCGATAGATGACAGATGTGTCTTGCTTTAGACTTCATAAGTAGTGTACAATTTGAATATTTGTAAAAATAATTTTATTTATTATTTATTTATTTATTTATTGGTGAAAATAATTTTAAAAATACATTATGATAGATTGCTATATAAAGTTTCATTGACTCTTGATGACTTTGGACTATTTAGAGTTGAACAGATTTACCTGTATTTCACCATTTAAAATTGCCTGTGTGGTTAGAGAACTGAGCTCTGTTGTTCCTGTCTTCCTCGCACTCTTGCTGCGGCAGGACTCACGCTGCTTAGACACTTAAATGTCCTGGGAAGCAAATGGATCAGCACCAGTGGGTCTTGGCTGCCTTGGCTTAAAATGTGGCTGTGAAAAACGTGAGCGAGAAAACTAAATTCAGTTAAAAGACTGTTAGTGAGAGAAGTATCATTTCAGTTCTCTTATTCTAGTTAGGAAATACATTGTGCCATTCCTTAAAAAGATAACCCTGGAAGCAGACACGCACACATGAAACCATGAAGTTCAAGGCCACTGTAAATGATGAAATGTTCAGATTTTGTCGTAAAGAATTCACCTAAGCTGAGAAATGTATTAAACCTTGGAAGGAAAAAAAAATTCCATGTAGGATGTTTTAAAACCAGAAAAACACATATAAACATTTTCATCATCACATGTAAGTATAACAGAAGAAAACATTCATCTTTTCACCTTGGGTAGCCCAGATTTGAAGGCTTTGATTTTTTCAGATAGGGTCATAGCTGCCAATGCCTTTGATATCAGACTGATAGATTACAGATGTGTCTTGCTTTAGACTTCATAAGCAGTGTACAATTTGAATATTTGTAAAAATAATTTTATTTATTTAGCTTTGGTGAAAATAATTTTAAAAATACATTACGATAGGCCGGGCGCGGTGGGTCACGCCTGTAATCCTAGCTCTCTGGGAGGCCGAGGCGGGCGGATTGTTTGAGCTCAGGAGTTCGAAACCAGCCTGAGCAAGAGCGAGACCCCGTCTTTACTAAAAATAGAAAATAAATTAATCGGCCAACTAAAACTATATAGAAAAAATTAGCCGGGCATGGTGGCGCATGCCTGTAGTCCCAGCTACTCGGGAAGCTGAGGCAGGAGGATCGCTTGAGCCCAGGAGTGTGAGGTTGCTGTGAGCTAGGCTGACGCCACGGCACTCACTCTAGCCCAGGCAAAAGAGTGATACTCTGTCTCAAAAAAAAAAAAAAAAAAATACATTACGACAGATTGCTATATAAAGGACACTCTCAGTAATTGCTTTTGTACTGGGAACAACCCTTGCCAGGTTTTTTCGAAGTGAGTATACTCGAATTTTATTCACTATCTTCAGTCTAGCTATTTACATTCATACTTCTTATTGAAGGGCCTCGTTATAGCGGATTTCATGGAGATGACAGTTGCCATCTTTGAGTGTAAAAGGGTTCTCAGTTTATATGAAACCTTGACTCAGAAGGAGGGAATGGTATCCAATAAGGTAAATTAAGATTTAATTTTTTGTGTAACTTCTTTGAACAAACAAAAGGAGGGCTAGTTGAGATTGTTAGCCCCAGTTTACCTCTCCCCACCATGACGATTTTCCTTTAGAGAGCAAGAATTTTAAGAAGCAGAGGAAGCGAAGACATACAATGAAGTATAAGTGAAATGAATGAGAGAGAAATGAAGATGCCCCAGTGGGAAGTGTTACATGAAATTAGTCTGTAAAAATAGATAGGATGAAACCACAGTAGGCCTTGTAGGCAATGTTAAGGAATTCTGGTGTTTCACCTAAAAAGAAAGGAAAGGTGGCAGAGAATTTTAAGCACATGGGTATTGATTAAATTGGTATTTCAAAAAGATTTTCTGACTGCCGAGTGGAGGGAGGCAAGAGAAATTGCAGGGAATTCAGTAGGAAGTTAATGGCATGCAAGAGATCATCAGGGTTTGGTCCGGAATGGCCACAGTGGAGATAGACTTGGATGGATTTGAGATATTTAGTGGGTTACAGTAATAACATTCAGTGTTGAATGGAAAGTAGGCAGGTGAGAAAGATGAAGAACCTGTCAGGATGGCTTCCAGCTTTCTGATTTGAAGGCATCATAATCCCAAGTTTGGTTTTAAACATGTTTTGTGTAAAGAGCTTTTGAGATAACCAGCTGGAGATGGGACGTGGATGGCTGGGTATGAGGGCCTGAAGCCAAGAATGAAGTCTGGGCCAGGAAACTATCTTGGGATGTCAACACCTATCATGGCTATTGAAACCCTTGCCTTGGATGAGATCACCCAAGGGGAGACTTACAGACTAAGGAGCTGTGGAGGTTTAGGCCTGCGTCTTGAGGAATGCCGACGTTGGCATTGGTCTAAGGAGAGGAGCCAGCAAAGGCTTGAGCGGGGAAGGTCAGAAGTCAGGAGGACACCTGGCAGCGTGGCTTCATAGTATCTAAGGGAAGAGGGTTTCATAAAGGAAAGAGGGGCCGGGCATGGTGGCTCGTGCCTGTAATCCTAGCACTCTGGGAGGCCAAGGTGGGGAGGATCACTTGAGCTCAGGAGTTCAAGACCAGCCTGAGCAAGAGTGAGACCTCACCTCTACTAAAAATAGAAAAATTAGCTGGGCATGGTGGCACATGCCTGTAGTCCCAGCTGCTCAGGAGACAGAGGCAGGAGGATCCCTTGGGCCCAGGACTTAGAGGTTGCTGTGAGCTAGGCTGACACCATGGTACTCTAGCCTTGGCAACAGAGTGAGACTCTGTCTCAAAAAAAAAAAAAAAAAAGGAAAGGGGAAAAGATTTGATGTCTCAGAAAGGGAATGAGGGACACAAAATGCAGGAAAGGAAGCATAGGGCACACACCTTTCCTCCAAATAAGGAAGAGAATTGAGTGTCATTTTTAAATGGTTTGTAGTTGGACTCATTTACAAGAGATTATAGGTAACATTATATTAATATAAACTTGCTGCTGTCTAACTGAATCAGTTTTAGTGCACTAAGCAGCTGAGATGGTAGCAAGAGCAGCAAAGCTCTACGTAATGGCAACCGGCACACACTGTCAGGTTCAAACATGACGCCCAAATTCCTAGCTCCTGACATCGTCCCACACACCAGCCAAGTAGACTACCCGTCAAGGCTGCCTGATCACTGCAAACTGATCTCATGCTCTCAAGCCTGCCTCGTCTCCTTGCCCCTCCTCCCACACAACCCTGGGCTTCCTGCCCTTCGAGATGGCAGGCAGAGAGCCGTCCCAGCCCCAGGCTCATGGAACACAGATGGGCAGACAGTCCTGGAGCGGAAATAGTTCATCTGTGTGAGCAGAAGCCCTAAAGAAAGTCCAGACACTCCTTCTAACTGAAAATACCACGTTCCTCTCACAATTCTTTCTGTTCCCATCTCACTAGGGATTTTTGGTTGTTGAAACATTAGCTTTTTTATACTAAATGCCATATATGTAGACAATGAAAACTTTGTGTATTTTGTGGGGAAAATTTGAAAGTGGGCCCCTGGACTTTTGGAAGATTTTTGTATGTTCTGGGTTTTGTTTAGCTTTTCTTAGAGTCAGACTACCTGTATTTCTCCCTCCTTTTCTCCCTCCCTCCCTTCCTTCTTCCTTCCATCCATCCTTCCATCCATACATCCATATTTCCATCCTTCCATCCATCTATCCATCCATCCATCCATCCTTCTATCCTTCCATCCCATCCATCCAACAATCACAGTTCCAAGCACCATATTAGGTACTGTGGCATCCAAAGGTGAGAAAGGATATAGAGGAAATAAGTTATGTACACAAATGATGACACAGCAGAGGACATGGTAGATGCCATGCGGGAGGTGAGGACAAAGTGCTCGGGCATTCAGAGGAGGGAGAGGCGGTTGAAGGGCATCAGCGGGGAAGCGCACAATCTGATCTCAGTTTCTTAAAAAGAAGACTGGCTGTTCTGTGGAAAATGGATCTAGGGAGGGCAGAAGCAGAGAGTGCCCCCAAAAAAGGAAATAGCTAGGAAGTAGCAATTCCTTTAGGCCTGCGGTGGGAAAGAGCTTGGCGCGTCCTAGAACTCCTGCAAGAATCTGTGTGTTGGTGCCCAGCGAACAAGCGAGAAAGATTTGAGAGGTTGGCAGGGGCCAGATCTGCAGAGTTTTTGAAAGGAGTCTGGATTTCTGATTTCGTTATTACCGTTAAAGCACTAAAAAGCACTATGATTTCACCAATTGTACAAAGATGGAAATTCGATCACCTTGGTGAAACACAGAGCGTGTTTTTAAGTTTAGAACAATAGAAAGAGGATCTGCTTATACACAAGTGATCATATTTATGCCAAGTCATTATAATTTCTGGTAACTGCTTGCCTCGAAAGGCCAGTATTTCTTATGGGAAATTTAAAATGAGGTCTTGATGAACTGCCACCACCGATGGTGATTATTCCAAGGCCGTGCCCCAATACAACCCCAGGAAATACTTTCTATTTCCTTTCATTCTCCTAAGACTAAGCTTGGAAACAGCCTTTGCCCCTTTGCTTCCTGTCCTAACCTGTTGGAGCTGCGTGTTTTAGTGAGGGGTGGGAGCCTTGTGAAGTGAGCCAAGGGATCCCACAGCCTGCCCCATTATTGAGAGAGGCTTCCAGCTCCTTTGATCTGTCTCCCCTGAGTGTGGGTGGCGGTGGGCGGCTCAGCCTGTGTCTGGCTGTCTGCTGGGCCTTCCTAAGAAGCACCTTGAGGGTCGGCGACGGTGTGCTATTATAGTTATTATTATAATAAATGCTTAGTGCCAAAGAAGATGCATATGGCGGCGTAGTCAGACACAATTACCACCCACACTTTCCTAGACTTAAAAAGAAATAGGTGAAAATTGGAGTAAAATGACTCCGTTTCAGATGTGTTTATGTGGGACTTGAGGTAAACTTGCTGAATCTCATTCTTTGAGATTCCTCCAGCTGTGGAGAGAACCCCCAGCTGGCAGAGCCCAGGATCTGGGGGATTTAGGGTGAGGGGACAGAGAGGTGAGGATGAAACCTTGAAGAGACGCCCCTGGTTTGGTACAAATGAATAGTCAAAGAAGAGTGACGAATGGGACCGAGCACCAATGAAACCGAGTTCAGTGAAAGATGGAGAAAAACCTGCCTGTCTTGTTCCCTAGACCTACAAGTGCTTCAGGTCTGTTCAGGGTTCGAGTCTGATTTGTTTTCTGTATTTTCTGACGCAGTGATATCTTAACACCAGGTCCTGGACCCATGCCTGTTCGTGGTGAAATAAGAAAGCATGGATCATGTGATAAGACACAGCCAAATAGATACTAAATAAATAGATATTTGGTATCTTCATTGACAAAATAAAACAGCAGCCCTCTTGTTTGAAATTTTGCTGGCTCACGAAGTCGGTGTGTCCAAGCGCCCAGTACAGCCTCCCTGTTAGATGTGAAGTGATGTTGTTTATTAAATGAATGAAATAAACGTACGTCTCATTGACCAGGGACAGAAGGAGGAAGGGGAGAAAGGAGTAAGAATCAGTAAAACAAAATCTATCAGTGAGGTACCTTGGAAAGAAAGAGGATTCCTGTCTTTTTTTTCAGAAAGGTTACAAGAAAATCTGCAACAAAGTGATAGGCAAATAGTGTAATATATTTATTATGTAAATAATACGTGATAATTTGTAAGAAAAACATTGTGCCCAATAGAGAATGGACAAAGATCATGAACAAGACACATATCAATAGATATAAAGCAGTAAACTGGCACGTGGCACTTCCAACCCTCCTTCCCATCATCTCACCTACCCGCCAAACTCCTGTTTCTTTTTACTGCTTTGTGTATTTCTCCTTAACAAATATGACTATCGTAGTGTTCTCTCTGTATGTTATTTATCTTGTTTGTTTTCTTCCCCCGCCCCCGCCCCCGCCCCAACTCGCATGTAAACTCCACCAAAGGCTGGAACGTCTGTTGGTTTTGTTTACTGCTGTATTCTAGTGCCTAGAGCGGGGCCTGGCCCATAGCAGATGCTTAGTGTATATTTATTGAACAAATGGATGAGTGAGAAGACTGTTGATAAACGGTTCACAGTTGACTCGGGGAAGGTCCAAGACCTCCATCTTTATACTTCCATTGCTTGGCCTTGTGTCAAGGCCCCCTGATAAGAACTAGACAACACATTTATGAAATTCGCAGCCAGCCAAAATTTGGAAGAATAGCAAAAAGATTACCAAATAAAAATGAAAAAAATTTTAGACGTGAAATTAAACAACTCTAAATGTAAAGCAAGAAAAATATAATGGAAAACATTTTTTTAGAATTTCCTCTTGTTTTAAAGTGTATTATAGGCTTGCATTTAATCTAAATAAATTACTTAGATCTATTAATCTAAAGAAATCATTGTATTTGTATTTTCTTAGTCTTTTTTTTTTTGCTTTTGCTTTTTTTTTTTTTTCCGAGACAAGATCTTACTCTTACCCAGGCTGGAGTGCAGTGGTGCAATCATAGCTCATTGTAACCTCTTACTCCTGGCCTCAATCAATCCTTCTGCATTGGCCTCCGAAAGTGCTGGGATGACAGACATGAGCCACCTCACCTGGTCTGTATTTTTAAGGCATGTCCAGCTATGTGGGGGCACACATGGAGTTCTTTAAATAGTAGAAACACATCTATGGTTTTCCAAAAGTTCAAGAGAACATTCATTTGTTTGTTAAAAAAAAACTCTAAATACTTACTATGGACCAGGCACTGTGTGATATACTAGGACTTCATTTTTTCTTTTTCTAAATCAATGAGACGTGTTTTCTGCCTATTAGAAGTACAGTCAAGTGCAGAGATTTGCCCATGGACACACTTAGTTTTAAAAAGATTTAAACAAATTTTGGCCAACATTTAAAAAACAGTAGATTTCATATACAAAGCCAGATTTCTGTCTCATTTAAAAAACATAAATGGAAACGCTGGCTACAGAAGGCATCAATTGCATGTGATTACAACTGGCTGGGGGTGAAATGCTGCTTCTCCTTTAGCCCTTTGGCAGAGTCCCCACCACTCCCTGTTGCCTCCCTTTGGCAACCAGTGTGTCCATGGTAGTGGCTGGGTAGGAATTGGACAAAGAATAAAAAAGAGCATGCACAAGCTATATTGCACCCATTTTATTAAGCCCAATTGCAGGAATATTCTAGAATTAAAAATATGAAAGTATTTTTTCCAGTAGTGAGAATGAATAATAATTGGTCTTAGGGAAGTTAGTCTAAATTTGGGAGATAATTTGAAAGAGACCATGTGTCAAATACATCAATGACAAAAAGAATCATTCCATGCAAAATAAGCCTAGAACAAGTTCTTCCCTCATTCTCTTGGTGTGAATGTTTGGAAGACTCAATATTGACCTAAACGCAGTGCAGCTAAGTGTGTGAGCTCAGTACAGCTTGGTAACTTAAAATCCTGCAGGCAAGGCTAGAGAGAGTATCTTCGTGGAGTTCTCATGTAATGCAGACACCCAAGGCCAATGCACTCCCCAGAGAGGAGGCCCATATACCCCTCATTCCAGTGGGCATAGCTCTTGGCTTTAAGGGAAACCCATTTGAGAGAGAAGGGAGTACTTTGGCAATAGGCTTGGAACCTGTTGGGCAAGCTCTAGAGTGGGAAATGCTGGCTAAGGACCTCCCTTGCTGGAACTGTAATGCAACTCCATTAAAGGCTGTGAATTTAAAGGAAGAACACCCATTTTTTTTTTTCCAATACTATTGATCTTTAAAGGAGAAAGGACAGAAGAAGAGGGGAGTGGTACATAAAGATTATAACAAGTTTGTCTATTTTAAAAAGATTGCTCTGGCCTGGGCATGGTGGTTCATGCCTGTAATCTCAGCACTTTGGGAGGCCAAGGTGGGAGAATCACTTGAGGCTGGGAGTGCAAGACCAGCCTTGACAACATAGCAAGACCCCCTCTCTTAAAGAATGGGAGGCTGAGGCAGGAAAATCATTTGAGCCCAGGAGTTCAAGGCTTCAGTGAGGTATGGTTGCTCTACTGCTCTCCA
This sequence comes from Propithecus perrieri, assembly GCA_963574695.1. Lineage (NCBI taxonomy): Eukaryota > Metazoa > Chordata > Mammalia > Primates > Indriidae > Propithecus > Propithecus perrieri. The sequence goes on from CAUYRB010077496.1 coordinate 10,311, forward strand.
GCCAGCCTGGGCAACAGAGCAAGATCCTGTTTCTTTAAAAAAAAAAAAAGATTGCTCTGAATAAATATATCATCATGAGTTGTCCTTATAAAATTAATTATTACCAGCAAAAAGTATGTTCTGAATAAGACAGGCACAATGAAAAGTTTGTAGTTATTTTGAGATTGCTTCCAAAGGCATGCAGGTCAGGGAGGACACTGGCTCATTGGGTTATCTAGCTGGGGACTCTCGCAAAGATTGTTGGCTGGTGAATTTAGCCCTTGTGCTTGCATAACCATGTACTCGGTAGGAATTTCACAGCACACGACAGCTGTGTGGCACATCTGTTGGAGATCCACAAACTCAGTTTCACAAGCATTAGTTGGGAAAGACTCAGCTTGGCACTAGTTCTGTCAAACGCCCTGGGTGTTTGCATTGAGTGCAAATTTAATATACTGTAAGTTTAATGAAATGTTAGTCTTCATCATGGAATGGAAACATCTAGTTCTGCTGTAAGTTGAGCTTTTCAAACTACACTTGAATATTGGTCATTTTAAGAAGGACATTGAAAATTAGAATTTGTTCCTAAGAGGATAGTCAAGAAGAACTCAGAAATTATGACATGGGAAATGGTTGAAAGAGCTAGAGGTGACAGGTCTCCAGTTTAACTTGAACAGAAGACTAGGGAGGGAGATGCTGTAGTTATGTTCAGATACACAAATGCAGGGCCTGTAAAACAACATCTGAAGTTTATGTCTGTTGAATAAACAAAAGAATGAAAAGAGAGTAAAGGCGTGTGTGTGTGTGTGTGTGTGTGTGTGTGTGTGTGTGTGTTGAGTGTGTATTGTTTTCCAGGGAAGTACAAAAACACACGATGAAAATTATAGTGACAGAGGTAGATTTAAAACACCATAAAAAAAAGTTACTGGTTGTAACAACCAGTGTTGTTTAAGGAGGGACAGGGCATTTTACAGATTAGGAAGGATTCGAGAAGAGGCTGAATGGCCCCGTATTAGGGGTTTATAAGAAGATCACCTGCACGCAACGGTAAACTCAATTCTTGAGAAGTAGAATAAATGGAAAGATGAGGCCTTTGGAGTCGGAGAGGCCTGGGAGCAAATTATATATCTTTGCCACTTAGCTGCGTGACTTTAGGTAAGATACCTAGCCTCTCTGAGTATTGGTTTTTCCATTTTGTTAGATGCGGATAATAAAACCCATGTTAAAAATGTTATTGTGAAAATTAACTGAGCAGATGAATGTAAAGTCCCAGAAAGAGAGTGGGATCTGGATAGATATTAGTTGAATTCCGCTAGATTAAATGGCACCCAGAGTAGCAAGAGAGTGTTTTATTAACAGAAATTATTGTAAGGCAGTCACTTAGCAAGTTCGTTAGATTTACTCTGTCACTTTTGTTTCTTCAGAGCCTGACACAGGGCAGGCAGAGGACAGCTGCTCAGCATGTGTTGGCACATTTGTTGACTTTATTGTCAGTACTCTGGCTAAGTCAGGGCCCTAGAAACAGGCTCTCAGTGTGGCTGCCTGGCCAATGGAGACACTGTTTGTAGCAGGAGAAAAGTAGGTTTTGGTATCAGACAGAAGCTCAAATCCCAGTTCACCCCAGGGTGAAGTTACCTAACCTTTCCAAGCTGCCTTTCTCTCTCTCTCTTTTTTTTTTTTTTTTTGAGACAGAGTCTCACTCTGTTGACCAGGCTAGAGTGCCGTGGCGTCAGCCTAGCTCACAGCAACCTCAAACTCCTGAGCTCAAGCGATCCTCCTGCCTCAGCCTCCCGAGTAGCTGGGACTACAGGCATGCGCCCCCATGCCCGGCTACTTTTTTCTATATATATATTTTTAGTTGGTCCAGCTAATTTCTTTCTATTTTTAGTAGAGACGGGGTCTCGCTCTTGCTCAGGCTGATCTCGAACTCCTGAGCTCAAACGATCCACCCGCCTCGGCCTCCCAGAGTGCTAGGATTACAGGCGTGAGCCCCACCGCTCCTGGCCCAAGCTGTCTTTTTCTCTTCTGAGGAAATACCTGTCTCCTGCGAGTGAGGGATGAAGTAGCTTATGCGAAGACACTTGATATTCTTCTCTCAGGGGGATGCTCTTGATCCAGGAAGGCTGACAATGAGGTCTGCATTTATAGAAAAAGAAACAAAATTCAGAAAATTGAAATGACTTGCCCAGGAAATAGCGGGAACTGGTATTTGATCCATTCTTTTAACCCCAACGTCCATGACTTTTCTCATCTAAACCATGATGGAAACATTTTTTTTGAGTGTCTCCAGTGTACCAGGTACTATGCTAAGTATTTCTACGTGTTGCCTCCTTGGCTGTTTAGGTGGCACATGGAGATGTTAGTCACTACACGGGTCTCTTGGGAACATGCGCCCGATGAACTTCCTAGACCCTTGGGAAAAATCATTCTTCATGGGAGTATGGTTCTCTTGGCACCTGGCTTTGGGAGGGACATTCAAGGCACAGTAAGGGGGGAGGAGATCCCTGTCCAGATAGTGGTCACCTCCTGGCCTTGACCTCACTGGAGGGACAGGTGTGGATGTTGACTGCTATAGCTGTGCTGAGGCCACAGCGGGTGGTCCTCAGGTCTTCTCCAGCTCGTAGACTTGCTCGGTGTTTTAAAATGAACTCCTTGTAGATATTTAAGTCAGGAATTTTCACATAAAAATGTAATTTAAGATTTTTGGTTTCTTTTGAGGAATTGGACAGTCTGGCAACCCTGAACCCATGTTCTCCCGGGGAGCAACCCGCCAGCACCACGTAATGGCCGCTTCCTTTCGGTGGGACACAAGCCCCCACAGTCCCCACCCCAGCGGTTGCACTGCCTGACCTTACTCCATTGAGTAGTTTGAATGGACATGGAGCACCTCGTGCATAATCTTTATTAATAATCACAAAAGACACCAGAGAGAATTGCCCCTGAGTTGTTTTTTTCTGACGATGTTTTTTCCCCTTCCTCCCTAGTCTGTGATTGCAATGGGAAATCCTGGCAATGCGTCTTCGATCAGGAGCTTCACAGACAGACGGGCGATGGATTCCGCTGCCTCAACTGCAATGACAACACTGCCGGGGTTCACTGCGAGAGGTGCAAGGAAGGCTTTTACCGGCACAGGGAAAGAGATCGCTGTTTGCCCTGTAATTGCAACTCCAAAGGTAGCTGAGCAAAGGGAAAAGGGAGAGGGAGAGGGAGCTGGGGAGCAGGAGGGGATAAGAGGAGGAAGGAGGGAGGCAGAGAAGGAGGGAGGGAGCAAGAGCAGGCGGGGAAGCAAGCAGGCCAAGAGGGAGATGTTCAACTTCAGGAATAACTGGGAATCTACCTGGCACTAGTCTTCTTGGCAGTTTGAATCTGAAAGGAAACACATTTCTCTCAAGTTGGGGTTGATGGAACCAGCTGGGTTCTTTAGGGCATGTTGGCTTGACTTCTAGTACCAAGAGTCACATTGTTAACTTTTCTGGGTAGATGACAGTCTTTGACCCAGGGACAAAGGAAGCTCACACTTTTCCAGCGATAGTTCTTCCTATCCATAACCATCCCTTTGACCAACCTCTCAAAAAACAAAGGATTAGAAAGATCTGTTTCTCATACTGTGCTAGGTGCTAGCAATATGAAGTGGTACTAATAAAAGAGACAGAGAAGTAAATAGGAGGATTAGCGTCTTTCATAGGGTTGTCAACAAGAGAAAATAAAATAAATAGGAAGCACCTAACGGAGTGGCTGAGTGGCTGATTGGTAGAACTAGTTGGCTTTTTGTAGGTATTCTGCCCAGTGGTATATTCATAGGACCATAGGTCTTTGTTGTGCACACAGATATGCTGTGCTGTATTCATTGTGGGCAGACAGTAAAGACAAGTTAGTAAATAAAAAGAGGGGAGGTGGTTCTGTAAATAAATTGAGTTGTTTTTTTCTTTACTGACTCATTTGTCTATTATCTTTGTGGCATTATCTGTTTCTCTTTGCTAGAAGTGTTTAATAGCATCATATGATAAGTATTAATCCACTTAAAGGGTGTAGCCTTATTGCATGGCAATGACTCCGTGTAGGTCTGTGGAACCAATTCCTAGCAGCAGATGAAAGAATCTAAAAATGGGCAGATTTTGGTGTAGCTGTGACTTGCTGGTAGAGTGGGTTGGGAGCCTTACAGAAAAACCGGGGCGATCCAGTTTTTATGTAGACCCATATGCCAGTGGTCACTCCTAAAGGGACCACTAAGTTGCTGTTGTGATGTAGTTTGAGTCAGATTTGCTTAGCTTTGTGGTGTAGACTCAGCATCCAGAATCTTTTGGATTTAGCACTTCCCCCTATGAATCAAAGGACTTCATAAAGAAAAACTCAAAGAAAGAGTATTCCATTTTAATGGCCATTTAACCTCTCCGAAGAGCCCCTGTGCCCTCAGGTCATGCAGCTCCATTGTGAGTCACTGGAGTTGGATCATCCCAGCACAATGATCAGTGAGAAAGAAAGTAGAAGTTTAACCGGCTCAGCTGGCAAGTGTGGCCTGAAGACAAGGTTGTTAGTCTCTGAGTAGACAAGGAACCTGTTACCTAGCAAGGAGAGAGTGCAATGAAGGATTCACCGGCTCTCTTTTCTGTTTCTACTGCTGCTGCCCACCCAGCAATAGTGAGCCTGGTGCTTTCTTTTTATCTGGGGAATAGATATCCCAGACTCAGTGTGAACAGCCTGACAGGAAGTGGTGGAGCACAATAACAATTTCTATCTTATGTGATAGCTAACATGTACGACGCACGGACTCTTTTCTAGGTGTGTCTCATCCAGTAATTAATTCATCTTCACAAATAACCTTATGAAGAGGAAGCTATTGCTTTTTCCATTTTATAAAAGAAGTAACAGAGACTTAGAGGGGGAGGGGAAGAGTGCACAGATCACTAAACCAGTGGCGCAAGTTTAATTTCCTACATGACATCAGTCTCCCAATTAGCCAGAGGATGTTTTTCACTTTCAAAAAATAACTTGATAAGGGAATTTGTTCTCTATTCAATTTCAAATGCAGAAGAACATGCCTTGCAAAAAAATGCCATCATTCCAGATATGGCAAAAGAGACCAACAGCATTAATAAATCCCAAAGTGGTCACAGATCTTAGACTTATCAATGTCCCATAAATATAACAACTAGGCTTATTTTTAGGTGATGACTCTGTGGGCTCAGCAACAGGGCTGAGTTATCTTCAACTCTTACGACCACATGTGTAAGGCCTGATAACCTTTTGCAGATGCTTTGAAATTCACTGTTTGTGTGTGTTTTTTTCCTGCATGACACCTAAATTCTTGAGGTCTGTGTGGACATCAGTGATATTGAACTTATTCTCTTAATTTTATTATTTTTTTATGTATCTATGAGGCTGACAGTGTATTATTCAGACTGTAACATTTGAATTATTATGTAAAACATGTCTTTACATGCAAGTGTGTATATTTTTAAAAAGGTTCTCAAAAGGAAGCAAACTCTGTTGGTTTAAATATTAATGTCGATCATTTTTTAATACTTTCTTGAGTCCTCAAATGCACGTGACTATTATCTATATAATCCCTGAAAGTGATTATTGGGACACTAACTTGAAACAGGACATAATTCTTCGTCTATTCTTTAAACCCCCTTGTTCAGAATCCCTAAGTGTAGTTCATAATGTGGGAATGGGGCTGGTGTTTTTATCTTAGTGAGACACTTTCAAAACCCATTGTTATGGGTTGTTACTTGAGAAGTTTTGGAACATGAAATAAATTCGTCGTATTCACAGTTAGAGCCTGTGACCTTCTGCGTGCAACTTTGCAAGGCTTGGAGAAAGCCGCAGTGATCACACTGCCATGTGTTGCTTAAAGGCAGGGATGCGTCCTGAACCATGTGTCATTAGGTGATGTCATGGTTGTGTAAATGTGGTGAAGTGTGCTTAGACAAAGCAAGATGGTAGAGCCCACTACATGCTTAGGCCACATGGTATAGCTTATTGCTCCTAGGCTACAAACCTGTACAGCATCTTACTGCTCTTAATACTGTAGGTGATAATAACACAACAGTAAGTATTTGTGTAAACACATCTAAACACAGAATGTGACTAATTAATTTATTTTAATGTTCACATGCTGCATAGAAGCCTTTATATAGGCACAGAACCAATACTTTTATTGATTTGAATTCTGCTAGTGAATTAAAAGTTCGCAGAAAAATAACACACTTAAAAAGCAAACAAACATGTAGCGACTGGTTGGTGTTCTCTTGGCTTCGAGGATTATGGATAGCCTAATTATGGTAGATATTTCAGACATGTGGATTGTTTTCTAATTCCAGCAGTAGAGGGAAATTCAAAAGTAGCTGAGGTCTTCCTAGCTGGCCTTCCAGCTCATCTTTCGGCTCTCTCAGCGCCTTGCACCACAGCCCTGGCCCCTTCCTTGGCACACACACTTTAATCCGGCAGATTTCTGGACACCTTCTTTGTGTTGCCTGGACACCGGGTGTGCAGCAGGCGGCACAGGCTGAGATCGTCCTTAGTAAAGCAGGGCTGAGGACTGAAGGAGGGGTGGGGTGAGTGTTTTGGATACAGGAGTCAGAGAAAGTTTCTCTGGAGAACTACCATTTAATCAAGACCCGAGTGCTGAGAATGGGCCAACTAGGGGAAGTTTGCAGAAAGAGAGTTCCAGGCTGAGGGATCCCCAAGGGCAGACACCTTGAGGGAAGCAGCTTAGCACTTTCCAGGAACCGGGAGGGGAGCTGGGTCGCTGCGACCTGGTGAAAGAACGGGGAGACGAGGTAAGAGGTAGGGTCTTGCAGGCCCTGATACGGAGCTTGTGTTTTACTCTGCTTAGGGTGGGGAGCCACCGGGGGACTAGATGATCTGAATTACGTTTTGAAAAGAACACTGTGCTTGCCCATGGGGAATGCAGGGAGGAGAGAGCAAGGCAGGGGCCAGGGGAGAGAAGATGGAGGCTGGAACGGGTGTGCATGGGCAGATGGGGAGAAGCGGGGGGATCCCACAGTGACACATTTTGTTACCCTGAGCAGCTCTTGTTTTTCATCAACAATCTGAGAAAACCCACTTATAAATAAGAGCATGTCTGTAAAAAACTGGCTCATAAGACAAGTCCAGTACTCTAGTGCACGAGTCAGGTAAGGTGCCCGGGGCCCTCATCCCTCACCTCCACAGGGAAGACTTCCGACCTCTCCCGGCAGGTGTGCATTCATATTTTTGGTCGCTATGCTTTTTTGTGCTCTTAAAAATCATACCCTCTGGCCGGACGCGGTGGCTCACGCCTGTAATCCTAGCACTCTGGGAGGCCGAAGCGGACGGATTGTTTGAGCTCAGGAGTTCAAGACCAGCCTGAGCAAGAGCGAGACCCCGTCTCTACTAAAAAAAATAGAAAGAAATTATCTGGACAACTAAAAATATATAGAAAAATTTAGCCGGGCACGGTGGCGCATGCCTGTAGTCCCAGCTACTCGGGAGGCTGAGGCAGTACGATTGCTTGAGCCCAGGAGTTTGAGGTTGCTGTGAGCTAGGCTAATGTCACGGCACTCACTCTAGCCAGGGCAACAGAGTGAGACTCTGTCTCAAAAAACAAAACAAAACAAAAAAAACACTTGTACTCCCTAAATCTATAAAAATTAATGAATAAATAAATAATAATAAAGTAATGTGATAGAGTATGTATAATACTTTATACAGTATTTGCTACTTAGCAAAAGTTTAATAATGATAGTTATTATTATGAAAAAAAAAAACCCAAAAGGCAGACAAGATGGACAGGAAATACGAGGACCACAACTACAGAGAGGACAGACAGAGAAAGCCACTCCAGGCAGCTCTGGGGACCTGCTCCTCCCTGGCGTCACTCCTTCCTGCATGTTCTTCTGTCTTGATGCCTCTGCTTCTCTCTAGGAAGTGGACGTTGCTGAACATCCTCACTCTGGGGGAATTTCCAGCCTTAGGAGTTTCTCCTTCCCACTGCTGACCCCAGAAACCTCACCATTTAGTCTCACTCTCAACAGGCTTTGGCCAGACGTGAGCACCTGAAGAAGACAGTACCGCAGGGCAGAGGCACCAGCTTCCTCCATGGCATGGCGTGGGCTATTCTGCCCGGGAGCTGAGCCCCCAACCTGGTTCCTAGCCCTCCAAATGATTCTATGTGGATCTCAGTTTAGGTTCTCCCAGAAGCAGACCCTGATTCAAATATTCAAGGGTAGATATTTATTTGAGAAGGGATCCCAGGAAGACAATGGCAGGAGAGTGAGGAAGGGAGGGAAGCTATAAAGTTGTCAAGTGTGGTAGGTTGTTTAATGGTGCAGTATCCAGTATCCACGTTTCTTGGTAATGTGACTTCATCACTCTTCCCATCCAGAGGTGAAGAGTATTTCTACACCTCCTTGAGTATGGCCAGCCTTGAGACTTATCTTGACCAATAGAATATAGTAGAATTGGCGTTGAGTGGATTCTAGAACCTAGGCCTAAAGAAGCCCTGCAGCTTCTGCCTGGGCCCTCTTGGAGCCCTGCCCTGAGACCGCCGTATAAGGAAGCTGCTCCCACCTCCCAGAGGATGAGAAGTCATGTGCAGGGGAACTGCGGCACCCAGCCAACTGCCAGATATGTGAGTGAGGCTGTCTTGGATCTTCTCTCCTGGCCAGCCTCCAGCCAAATGCAGCTGCAACACTGAGCCCGTGCAAAACCAGCAGAAGAACCGCCAACCCATGGAATATGAGAAATAATTAATCATTATTGCTTTAGGCCACAAAATTTTAGGATGGTTTGTTGCATAGCAATGGATAACTGTTATTTCAAGCCACTTACCACTGAGGGCAACTGGAGTTCAATCCTGCGGGGGACTCTGGGTGACAGAGTAGAGCATGTCTCAGAGTTGCCTCGATCAAGAGAAGCAGGACCTGGGTACTTATTCACCAAGTCCCATCCATCACTGGTGAGAGCTGCTTTCACGGGCATTAGCTCTCTAGCATTTCCGGTTTGCCCTGCACACAGGCGAAGCATGCTCCCTGAGGCCAGAGAGCCGTATACAGTCATAGTGAGCAGACTTCAATGTGTGGTGATAAATGCAAAGGGGTCTGGCCTTGGCACTGCCAGGGTCTGCTACAGTGTGTAACCCAGAGTCCTTTTCAGAAACTTCTTTTCCGATTAATCAACCAGAGTTAGTGCCTGTTGCTTGCCTTCCGGAACCCTGACTGGTGAACGTGTTTCTCCATTGCAGTCCTTCCTGGCCACCAGCTGACCTGGCCTTCTCTGATCCACAGTCCCAATTCCACCGTGGATTGGCTCTGCACACCTTCATTGCCCTGAAGGGCGGAGCTCTTCCAGCCAGATGGTCACCAAGTGGCCTGCGCAAGGGCTGCCTACAATCAGGAGCCTGCCTGTCCCAGTCAAGGTTTAGTTACCTCCCTGAACAGGGTCATTGGGTGTGAGCAGGCACCATGACTGATCTGCCCCACCAAGGTGGGAGTGGGAGAGAGGTATTGGCACCTGGATTCCTGCCCTGCCCCACCTCACTATGTGGCTTTGCCCATTGTTCCCTAACCTCTGGGGCATGGAGCCCTCTGTCCATAGTGGGGCGGGGTGGGGAGCAGGTAAGGAGTGCCAGTTACCCCAGAGAACTTACCGATCCTTCAGTCTCCCGGGGGAGTCCCCAGCCCCTGCATCACTTTGAAGTGACATGCACGCCTGCATTCCAAACTGGAACCTGAGACACATTTTTCCACGCAAACCACGCTATAAATGGTGACCCACTGCAGTTAATGTTGCACTGTTAATGATAAACTTCAGGAACATTAAGAGTTAAATAGAAATTTGTGGACCGGCCTGAAAAACCAACCACCATTTATAACTTGGTTTCTATGGGGAAATGCATTCTGAGTTCCAAACAACTGGCTCCCATAGAGATTTCTGGAACACAGCCTGGTCGCAACGTTGGGAGCTGTAGGTGGCTTCTCAGTATACCCAATTAACGTGGTCTTTGTAGGTAGTTGATGGTGGGCTCTCGCTCCAGGCTCGGAGAGCCCTGAGGAAAGCTTCCTCCGGGCAACCCTGTGGAGTAGCCCTCCGCTTCCTTCTGGAAGCCGGAAGTGACCTCAGAGCTGAGAGGGACACCAAAGGCCTTCTAGCTCACCAGGATAACATTCCTGACAGTCTCTGCTTAGATGCTTCCAAGGCCAAGGAGCTCACTGCTTCACAGAGATTTTATGGCGCTGTCACTTTCCAACAATTCTTTCTCTATTGAGCTGCAATCCGTGATCCTCATTCTCCCAAGCCCCATCCCAATTCCACCACTGCGATTTCCACTCGCCCTTCAAAGCTTGCTCAAATGTTAACCTCTCTGGGAAGCCTTCTCTAAACCCATCCTCCTCCACGTTGGCTAAAATAATACTAGCTGCGGTAATGAAGAAGCCACAAATGTTTTAAAATATATCTCCTTATCAAACAGTGGGTGTTCCTGGCTGGCAGGCAGGTAGCATGTCCCATTTGGTGAGTTAGGGTCTTCACCTCCTGCCACCTGCCAACTTCCCCACGGCAGGAGAGCAAGGAGAGGACACACCTACTCTTCGACAGCCAGCAAAGAGTAGGACTTCCTGCCTTGGAAGTAACCGTCATTTCTGCTTTATGTAACAGATGGGACGTTGATGCACTGAGGTTAAGTGACTTGTCCAAGGTCACAGAACCAGGACACGGAGCATCTGGGCTGCAAACACTCTGGCTGCAGAGCCCCGAGGTCAAACACTGGACCCTACCGCCCTGGTTGGGACACACAAGAGGTCCTCAGTCTTATGCACTTTATTGTAAAGACACCCAGCCCCCTTCCAACGAAGGGGAAGAGGAAAGGGGAGGGAGCATGAAGACCGGAGGCTCCTTCAGGACTGGGGAGGAAGGGAAAGGCTCCCCCCACCTGGAGTTGATGGAGTCTGAACCCTAACCTGGACGACAGTTTAGATGCCCCCTGCCCAGGCAAGAGAGCAGCATTCATGGGCCTGTGCAGGTCCGGGGGCTCTGGGCTCTCCTGGCCCACTCCTGGGTGTGTCCCTGTTGGCTACCTGTTGCTGGAGTGTCACACAGCAGCTGTGTCTGGGGCCCCCCTCCACAGCAAGGAGACCCCAAAACAGGGAAGGGGAGGCCGACCTGGGCGGGAGACCCCAGTGGGCTTTCCTTCAGGGACCTTGGCAAATCCCCCTGCCTCTAGCCTGTCCCTTCTTCCCCCAGCCCCGTCCCACAGTGTGGACCAGACCAGCTCAGTCCCGAGACTCCTCCTTCCCTACCCACAGCCCCTGGGTGGCCAAGAGCCTAGGGATGGAGCAGGAGACCAGAGGAGTGTGAGCCCCACTGTCCCCAGGATGGGGACCAACCAAGTCACAGCCTAGGCAACAGGGATGGAGAGACCCCCAGGGAAGTGGCCTCTGGGAAGACCCTTCCCAGCTTTGACCTGGGTTTGAAACTCAGTCAGTGACTGGAAAGTAGCTTAGACAACATATCACCACTTGGGGCCTCGGTTTCCTCGTCTATCAAATATGCTCACTGCCCTCAGTCACACCCACACCACAGGGTATTAGATTATGGATGTTACAAAAGATAAAGAGGTCAAATGCAAGAATTAGAAAATCAGGGACCTTGTTTCAGCTTTGATTCCCAGAGCCTGTTATAGGGTAGGTGCTTAATTGTTTGTTGAATGAATGCTTGTTGTACATGCACCTTGCAAATGGCAAAGGGCTCCCAAACTGAGGGACTCTGGGACAAGCAGGCCCCACCTATTCAAGAAAGTGTCAGGCAGGAACTTTGCCCTGAAATATTAATTCCACTGCCCAACATTCTTCCATAGGTCAGAAAGACTTCCTGAGAGGGTTGAAGTTCCATCCACCAATATCTCGTCCCCATTTATTGAGTACCTACTGTGTGCAAGGCTTCCAGCTGGGGATGATGAGAGAATGTAAGACGCCCTTTGCCCTCTGGGAGCTCACAGTCTGTGCAGGGGGGTGGAGGGGGTCAAGCGTGGGGCAGATTGACACCAGGCTTGAAAGCTGATCAGGAGTTGAGGGGGCAGGCAAGGGCTTGGGCTGGGACAGGGACAGGCAGATGGAGCAGCACTGGGAATTTCTTTGTCACCTCTCTCAAGAGCTCTGAGCAGGGGCACCATGATCAGGTTTACCTATTAGAAAAGTCATGCTGGTAGCGAGTGAGAAAAGTGAGGCTCTGAGGTTTTAAGAGACTACTAAGATATGTTAAAATATAAGCGATGTTAAAAGATGCGAGATTTGAGCCCCCTTTTTCTGTGTGTCCAGTGGCTGGTTGTTGTGACTCTGTCACGTGGCCCCAGGACAGCCATCTGGTCTCTGGCTTCTGTAAAGGCAGCGACTTCCAGCTGTCACTGCATCGCCACCCTATCCTGACACTGGCTTCTGGCATCTTCCAGTGGCTCCCTTCCTTGGCTTACCATTCCCTTAATTTCAGGGTGCCCTGCAGGACCCCTCATCCTCTGGGCCAGTCTGCAGAGCAGGGTCTTTGAGAGACACCTCCCTAGTAAGAAGGCAGGCCTGGGGCAAGGGGAGTGGGGACAGGTGCCTGGAGGGCACACAGGATGCCCTGCCTTCCCTGCCCTTCAGGAATTCCCCATCTGGTTGTCTAAAGCAGAGCCCTGAGGGTGGACGAAGGCCCCCACCTATGGCAGCAGCTGCTGAGTGACCTAGGTGAGGGGCACAGACAAAGTCCAAACAGGGAGAGGACAAGGTGGGCTGGTGGGTGGGGACTTCAGGGAGGGGTGGCTGGAACTTGCTCTCTGATGTGAGCTGCAGTGGGACTGCTCCCTCTCCCTCCCATCTCCTGGCTGAAGTCCCCAGCATGCCCTCCCCAGCCCTCTGCACTGCAAAGCAGCCCCCACGCTGAAGGAGGGGCCCAGGCCCAGCCCCGCCCTCCTCCCCACTCAGGGGCCTGCAGTGGCCTCTGGAGCCAGGGGTCATTTCATCAGCTCCTGCTCAGTAAGTAGCTCTCAGCCCTAACCACTCCCTTTTGCAATCTGCGTGTTACTCACTTTTTCATCTATTCCACGGGCATAGGCCTGACCTGCCCGCACACCCCCTCTGCAAGCACGGTCTTTGTGCCCCACCCCGGGGTGCTCACGACACTGCTGTGCAGCTGCCTTTCCCTGTGGGGCCTTCCTCCATGGGCCCCGCTGCTCCCTGCCCACTTCCCCTCATGCTGGGCCTTTGCTGGGCGATTCTGGCAAGTTACGTAACTTCTCTGGGCCTGCATTTCCTGCTCCAAAAAATGCAATAATAGTACCTACCACTCCGATTGTTGTGAGAGGCACAGTGCCCAGCAAATGCCAAGACAAATGCCATGGCCCCCTGGGACTGTGCTGCCCGCTCCTTTTACCCTGGGGCACAGATCCAGACATAAGACCCGAGTTCCAGCCCCCAAAAGGATTTGTGTCTCCAGTGTCTTCTCTCAAGGTAAAGTGGCAGAGATCGTCCTGATAAAAATGATCTGGGTTCAAGAAGGTACGAGGGGAGCAGGGGAAGGGCACAGAGGCCTTTGGCAGAGCTCTGGAACAAGCCAGGTATCCAGGTAAGGCCGCCTGTAATCCACTCCGCCTGTGCAGGAAAATTTTCATTTTCCCGTGTGATTGGCTTTGGGGATTATTTCTGGCTTTTGGTTCTGTGCCTGTCCTGGATCCTGCAGTTCACTCATTGTGCTCTGTGTGCCCCCAAATCCCATTCCAGGGCGTTAGTTCAAGGCCCAGGGGATCACGCCTCCCGGCACTTTGCATGGTGTCAGATTCCTCCTAACCTGGTGTCCACCTGGCACCCGCTCTCAAAACCGGAGTGAAAAAGCCCCTGGAAATTCCTGTGTGTACTATTCTGCCATCAAAACAGATGTCACAGAAAAATACTTCCTAGCACGGAGAAATGTTCATTATATGCTGAGTGAAAAGGGCAGGTTACAAAAGCAGTAGGTTTATATGATCCAAGTTTTATTTTAAAAATGTATGTATATATCTAAAAATAAAAAGCAACCAGAATGCTCATAGGGTGGAGTCGTTATGGGACAGTTTTAATTTTCTTTGTTGTGCATTTCAGCTTTTTAAAACACATTTTCTGCAGGTATTTGTTATCAGATTAAAAACATTTTTTTTAGGTACCTAAAGGCCTAATTTTACCATATTCACTTCCCTGCCCTTCCCCCCCCCCACAAAAACAAAAAACACCAAAGGCTCCTTCCAGCCCACATAATAAAGTCAGTGAGAGACCTTTAGTGCTGGAAGCATCTGGGACAGTGGTTTTTAACTATTTGGGTGCCACAGATCTCTTAGAGAATCTGACTAAGGTTGTGAGCCTCTCTCCAGGAAAACACGCATAGATGCAAAATGTGTGTGATTTGGCAGGAAGTTCTCAGACCCCCTTGAAATCTGTCCATGAACTTCAGGTTAAAAGCTTCCGAACCAAGTATACCCCCAGGTTGTCTGGGTGACGAAGCAGGCCAGGAGAGGGAAACCAACCTGCCAAAGGCTGCCAGCAGCAGTCAGGTGCCTTTAAGGCCCCCTGGAGTCTGGCTCCCTCCAGCCCTACCTCCCACTACCCCCTACAGGGACAAATTGGCCTCTGCTGGACACATTTTGTCTTTTCCAGGCCTTCCTCCAGCATCGCTCCTCATTGCTCTGCTAAATGCTCTTCCTTCTTCTACCTTCCAAATCCTCTTCATCAGGATCAAGATTGGCCTTAGCTACATGTACCTGAATCCCCTCCTCCCCCAGTAAGAATGGCTTGAACACCCAAGGGTGTAGTCTCTCTAGGAAAGCAAGGCTAGAGCAGGGCAAGGCACAGCTGGTAAGGTCACTTTGTCAAGTCGTCAGGGACCCCGGCTGCTTCTGCCTCTTTGTTCTGCCATCCCCCATGTGCACACAGCATACCCAAGCTCGCCTTGAAGACCAAGATGTGTACCAGGAAGCAGAAAGAAGGAAGGCGGGAAGAACAATAAAGGCACCCTCCCCTGGGAGCCATTCTTTTGAAGGAGCCTTCACAGAAGTCCCACTCGCCACCTCTGCTGCATCTTGCTGGCAAAACCTCGTCTCATGGTCACTTCTAGCCATACGGGAGGCTGGGAAATGTACTCTTCTCACCTGCACTCTGCTCAGGGTTCTGTTACTAGGTAAGAAAAGTGTAATGGATAGGCAGGCAACCATGAAGTTAGTCGTACCAAAAGTTGGTTCTTGGGGGGAAAAATCAACAAAATTGATAAACCTATAGCCTCCCAAAGAGAAAATAAAGAGAAGACACAAATTACCAGGATCAGGAATGAAAGAGGGGACAGCACTACAGACTTCACAGACATTAGAGGATAATAAAAAAATTTAGGTGAAATGAACCAATTTCTTATACAAACTACAAAATTTACTCAAAAAGAAACAGATAACCTGAATAGTTCACTAAAGAAATTGAACTTGTAGTTCAACACCTTCCAAGAAAGGCAACTCCAGGGCTTCCCATTCTACAAATATTTAAGGAAGAAATAATAACAATTCTACACAGTGTCTTACAAGAATAGGAGGAAGGAACATTTTGCAACTCATTTTATAAGGCTATAGTGACCCTAATGACAAAACCAGACAAAGACATTGTAAGAAAAAGAAATTGAAAACAATATCTACCCTTCATGAACATAAATACAAAATCCTTAACGAAATATTAGCAAATTGAACCCAGCAATATATAAAATGAATAATGCACTAGGACCCAGTGAGGCTCATTCCAGAAATGTAAGACTGGTTTAACATTTGAAAATCAATGTAATTCATCATATTAACAAAGTAATAAAGAAAAACCATGTGATCATTTTATTAGATACCAAAAAAAGAGCATTTGATGAGACTCAACATCCCTTTATAATAAAATCTTTCAGGAAACTAGGCATGGAAGAAACTTCCTTAACTTGACAAAGTACAGCTATAGAAACCCTACCACTAACAGCACACTTAATGGTAAAAAACTGAATACTTTCCCCCTAAGATCAGGAACAATGCAAGGATATACTTTTTCACCACTCCTATTCAACATTATACTAGAAGTTCTACTCAATGCAGTGAGGCAAGACAAAGAAATAAAAGGTATTTAGACTAGAAAGAAAGAGAAGAAACTGTCTCTATTCACAGATAATGTAATTATCTCTGTAGACAATCATAAAGAATCTACAAAAGGCTCCAAGAACGAAAAGTAAGTTTAGCAAGGTTGCAGGGTACAAGATAAAAATAAAAAATCAATTGCATCGTATATATCCCAGCTATGAGAAATTGGAATTCAAATCTTTTAAATACCATTTACAATAGCACCAAAAAATGAAAAAATTAAGTATAAATCTAATAACATATGTGTAGGATCTATCTGCTGAAAACCATAAAATACTACTGAAAGAAATCAAAGATAAATGCATAGACACAGATTGTTCATGGAAAAAAAGACTCAATATTGTTAAGATGTCAGTTATCCCCAGATTGATCATAGGGTCAATGCAATCCCATTTAAAACCCCAGAAGGACTTTTTTGTAGATATGAAAAAGTTGGTTTTAAAATGTATATAGAAAGGCAAAGGAATTAGAATAGCCAAAACAATTTTTAAAAAGAACAATGTTGAAGGACTCGAACTATCTGACTTCAAGACTTATTGTTAATATTAAGCTACGGTGATCAAGATAGTGTGGTATTGGCAAAAGGACAGACATATACCTTAACAAAACAGAATAGGAAGTCCAGAAATAAATCCACACTAATAGACTTACTTGATTTTTGACAAGGGTGCAAAGATAATTCAATGGAGAAAAAAATAGTCTTTAACAAATTTTTAGAACAATTGGACAAGCCCGTGGAAATGAAAAATGGGACAGCAAGGCTGGGTGCAGTGGCTCACGCCTGTGATCCTAGCACTCGGGGAGGCCAAGGCAGGAGGATTACTTGAGCTCAGGAGTTCAAGACCAGTCTGAGCAAAAGCAAGATCCTGTCTCTACTAAAAACAAAAAAATCAGCCAAAAAAATTAGCCATCTCTACTAAAAACAGAAAAAATTAGCTAGGCGTGGTGGCACGTGCCTATAGTCCTAGCTACTCAGGAGGCCGAGGCAGGAGAATTGCTTGAACCCAAGAGTTTGAGGTTGCTGTAAGTTAGGCTGACACCACGGCACTCTAGCCTGGGCAACAGAGTGAAACTCTGTCTCAAAAAAAGAGAAAAAAAAAAAAAAAAGAAAAATGGCAAAGCTGCTTTGGAAAACTTTGGCAGTTTCTTGTAAAATTAAGCACATACTTACCACATGACCTAGCAATCCCATCCCTTGATGTTTACCCAAGAGAAATGAAAATTTATGTTCATCAAAGTCTGTACACAACTGTTCATAGCAGCTCTATTTTATCCATAATCACCCCAAAGGGAAACCACCTGCATGTCCTTCAACTGATGAAAGGATAAACCAACTGCGTTACATCGTGCAATGGAATATTATTCAGTAATAAAAAGGAGACAACACTTGACTCACACTTAAATCACAACAGGAAGGAATCTCAAATGCATTTTGAAGCCAGATCCAAAAAGTTACGTATTGAATTATTCCGTTCTAGAAAAGGCAGAACCACAGGGACAGAGAACAGACCAGTGGCAGCCAGGGGTTAAGGGGAAGCATCGGCTACCGAGGGGCACACGTGGGATTTTGGGGGTGATGGCAAGGTATCAGGTCTGTGGTGGTGCGTACATGATGGTATACATTGGCCAAAGCCCTTAAAACTATACACCACAAAGAGTAAATTATTGTATGTAAAAATTTTAAAAATTCAATGTTTTCTCTGGCCTTTCCTGTCGTGAATTTCCTAAGAGTGGGGAAGGTAAATGACATTCTTCGAGCAGCCCAGCTCAGAGCTCTAGCTTTGGGGAGCATAGGGGGTGACATGGAAGAGCAAGGCTGGAAGTGGGTGGAGAAAGGAGGAAGCCACTAGAAATGGAAACGAAAATCTGAACACTTCCCAGCTCTTGCTAACTGTTCCTGTATCCGTGGCCCCAGGCCTGGCCCAGGTGAGATGCAGAAGCAAATGCAATTTCCCTGTGGATTCCTCCTCTCTCCTCCTGTTCCTTCCTCCCAGGGTCTGCTTCCCCCACCGGGGAATTGTACAGGTGCCCTCCCTGGCTCCTATCTCTTGGATTTGCATATTAAAAGATATTGCAGGATATTGCAGATCCTATCTGCATCAATGCAGGAATTTCAGACTAGTTGAAAAGTGTGACAGGGTGATGGGGAGTGAGATGGGGAGGGGAGGGAGGGACACTGCCCTGAAAGGAGTCCCCAGGGGCTGGGCATTAATATCTGAAATCCTGCCCTGAACTTGAGGCAGCCTTTCCGTCCTCCCCTACCTGGCATCCCCAAGGGAGAAGAAGCCAGTTTATTAGATCCTCTTAGAAGTAATGAAACGGGGAAATATCTGGTGGTTTTGAAGATGAAGGAGACCATGAGCCAAGGAATCCAGGGGAAAAGGCAAGGAAACAAATGGATTGTCCTCTAGAGCCTTCAGAAAGGAGGCCACGTGCAGTGGTTCACGCCTATAATCCTAGCACTTTGGGAGCCCAAGGTGGGAGGATCGCTTGAGGTCAAGAATTTAAGATCAGCCTGAGCAATGGCAAGACCCCATCTCTACAATAAATTAAACAAAAATTAGCCAGGTATGATGGCCCTTACCTGTAGTCCTAGCGACTCTCGAGGCTGAGGCCAGAGGATGCTTTGAGCCCAGAAGTTTAAGGTTGCAGTGAGCTATGATGATGCCACTGCATTCTATCCTGGGCAACAGAGTGAGACTCTTAAAAAAAAAAAAAAAAAAAGTAATGAAAGGGGAGTTTGCCAGCTGTCTGACTTCAGCCTCCCCCATTCCCCCCTCATCTGGCCCCCAGCCAGTCCTGCTGACCCGGAGTCCTGGGCCGGGGCCTGCCAAATGCCCCTGAAGACAGAGCGGATTAGGCTACTCTCACCACTGCACAAGAGCCATCCGCAGACCGTCGGCTGCTTAGACAGCTGCTCCCTGCTCACAGCTGGGCGAGGGCAGGGGTCTGGGAGGCTTGGCTCTCAGGAGAGAGGCCTGCAGGCCTGGAGCCCTGCCTCCTCCCTGCACCAGGCTGAAACTGGGGGCAGGAGGTCCGGCTTGGGTGTTGGCAGGTGACCTCTGTTACGACTGAACAGTGCGATTCCAAAGTGAGCCGCTGGGAGGGACAGAGCATCTGGGGAGAGTGTCCTTAAAGCCCCCCTCGCCCACTGGATTTGTGTTCCAGGACTGCCATAACAAATTACCACAAACTCGATGTTTGAAACAACAGGAATTTATCCCCTCACAGTTCTGGAGGCCTGACGTCCAAAATCAAACGTCCACAGGGCCACACTTTCTCCAAAGGATCTAGAAGAGAATCCCTCCTTGCCCCCTCCAGTGCCTGGTGGCTCCAGGCGTGCCTCGGCTCGTGGCCACGTCACTCCAATCCCTGCCTACGCCTTCTCATGGCTTCCCCGTGCCCCTGGTCTCCTGTCTTCTATCTCCATAAAGACACTTGTCATTGGATTTAGGGCCCACCTGGGTAATCCAAGATGATTCCATCTCAAGATCTTTAATAACATCGGAAAGATCCTTTCCCCAAATAAGGTCATGTTTACGGCTTCCAAGTGTTAAGACGTGCACATATTTTGAGGGGAGACCTCATTCGCCCCACTACCCTCACCAACTCCGAGGGGCACCTCACAGTCTCTCTGACTTCATTTCCCACAGCTCCTCTAAGGGCAGGTGACCTCCCCTCCCACTTCGCTGGGGAGGGGCCTGGTTTACACCTGTTGCCCTGGCGCAGTTATCAGCTCTCGAAAGTGTTGAAAATAGGGTCTGTGGAGATACCGTGTCTCACCTCATAGCTTATAGAGTCTCATCCCATCCTCCTTTGCCCAAGTGGTCGCAAGTCCTGCTCCATCTTGCAGCTGAGGACACTGAGACACTCGAGTTAAGGCCTTGCTCAAGGTCATTAGCTGGTGGCAGAGACATGAGTTGGGTCTGGAATGAAGGGCTCCCGAATCCAAGTCCACCCTGGGAGCAGTGTCAGGAAGGACGTGCAACAACATGAAGGCCACCTAAAGACACCCTGCTGTCATTATGAGCATCTTTAGCCAGTTGATGCCATCCGTCAAGGACTCCTGGGAACACGCCTGACGTTGGCCACAGTTGGCTCTGGACACGGCTGTTGTCAACAAGGGAGTCTGCGCACCTGGGGAACGTCGGCACATCCCAGTAAGAAGCTTGTTAGGAGGGGGCTGCTATAGGGCTCGGGCTTGTGTTTGGTGACTTTGGGGAAGGTTCAGGGATTTTCTCTCCACTGAGCACAGTCATGAGTATCTTCATGATTTGATCCAGAAGGGGAGGAAGGAAATGGCTGAAGCTGTACTTGGTGAAGAAGTGGCGGCCTCTCTGTCAGCTGGGGCGGCAGGTGTCTGTGTATCCCGTGCTCCGGCGAGGACTCTTGGTTTTGTCTGTGCTCATGCAGCGAGGTCTTATTTCTTTCATGGTCTGTTGTGGTCACAGAGTGGCCTTGTCTCATGTTGGGGTTCCTTGTCATTGTTTCTGTTCAACTAGGAGGGCCAGCCAGCTCAGCTCTCAGAAGCTGCCTTTCTCTTTTGCAACCCTTTGTTAAGTTTCCTCTTGGTTTCAATCCAGGTTTGCCTTCCTTAGGAGGTGGGGAGTGAAGAAGCCAGAAGAGCTAACGGAGGTGCTCCTGGGAGCTAAAGATGCTGGGTAGGATGAGATGGGCTGGACCACGTCCAGGACCTCAGCGTATCCTTCCCTGTGACTGCCCCACCTACCACCCCCTCCACAGAGGATGGAGAGCCAGGGAAGCTCTCCTCTGCCCTGTGCCAGTTGGAGAGGGGCCTGCAAGAGGTCTGGTGGGTGCTCCCACTTCTGGTCAGCTGGGCTGCCCACTCCATCCCAGGGTGACGCTCTCCCCCGGATCCTAGATCATCAGTGATGGTCTCCCTCACTCTCTCCCTGCCAGGAGGGAGCCCTTAGGTCTGGCTCAGAGATGATAAGTTGGGCAAATACCAGGACGAATGTACAAAGGCCCTACTCCTGCAATTGTCGAGCGGAAACAAAGCTAATTTAATGTCCAGGTGGCCTCCTGGTGGGGAGGGAGCTTGGGAGGCAGCAGGGGAGATAGAGAAGGTTCGATGGGTTGACCAGGGCAGTGGCTTTCACTCTGGGTTCTGGGGCTGAGCAGAGGCCCCCAGCGGGGAGGGGCCGAGAAGGGGCCAACCCACCCAACCCGGCCTCAGTCAGAGCCCCACCTCTCCATTGTTTTGCCCCGTGCAGTTCTGCAGGACCCCTGCACATATGACTCCTGGAAGACACATGGAGAAGCCTCCTCCCTGAGCAGGGGTGACACCCTCCCTCCTCTGAGGGGCTGAGGGAGGGCAGGAGCTATGGTAAGAAGCGGCCCCTCCCTGCTCAACCCCAGTCACTTCGCCACCGTCGTCCTGACCCTGGCCTCCCCAGCCTGCACACACCTACAGGCAAGGCCGAGTGAGCCCCACCTGCCATCGTGGGAGTGGGCTGCACCCTGCTCTGTCTGCAGCCTCCCTCATGCCCTCCCCCTGGCCGAGTTACGCCCCTCGGGACAGCTGAGAATGCTGCTTTTGTTTGTCAAGCCACACTCCCCGCCATCACCACATCAGCCTATTCCGCGTGTGCCAGGCAGACACAGTTATTTTTGTGGAAACTCAGGAACGGAGAAGAGAAAGTCTCATGGCGTGGCTACGGAGAAACGACAAAGTGTTATCTGGGACCCTTAGTGCTTCATTCATTCCGCATTTGGGAGAGGCAGTGGATAAGAACAAAAGATTTTAGAGTCAGGCAGACCTGGCTTCAAATTATCCCCCAAATTACCAGCAAGTATTAATAATATAACCTCACTGAGCCTCGGTTTCCTCATCAGTAAAATGGGAACAGCAAAGTTCCAGTTTCCAAGTGTCGTGAGGATTAAGTGATGTAACAGATGAAAAGTCTTGTCAATATCCAATATAAGTGCACAATACATGAGGGCTCCTGCTGTTCTTTTATTAACTTTATATTTTGAAATAATTTCAAACTTAGAAAATTTGCAAATACTTCAGTATGTATTTCCTAAGAACAAGAGCATTCTTTAACATAACCAGAGTGTAGTTATCAAATTTGGGAAATCTGATACATTATAAACAGTATTGACACTTGTCCCATTGATAACAATTCCTTTTTCGAGTCTAAAATTCATATTCCAGGCCGGGCGTAGTGGCTCACGCCTGTAATCCTAGCACTCTGGGAGGCTGAGGCAGGAGGATTGCTTGAGCTCAGGAGTTCGAGACCAGCCTGAGCAAGAGTGAGACCCCATCTCTACTATAAATAGAAAGAAATTAGCCAAACAACTAAAAATAGAAAAAAAATTAGCCAGGCATGGTGGCACATGCCTGTAGTCCCAGCTACTCGGGAGGCTGAGGCAGGAGGATTGCTTCAGCCCAGTAGTTTGAGGTTACTGTGAGCTAGGCTGACGCCATGACACTCACTCTAGCCTAGGCAACAGAGTGAGATTCTGTCTCAAAAAAAAAAAAAAAGAAGAGAGCAAGTCTTCCTTCCGACTCTGTCTGTCTGCAGACCAAGGGTATGCGGTCAAAGCCTTATGTTCAAAAATGACTTCAGTTTCTTTTAATTCTCCTTTAGTGTAGTTATTCTATTCACTTGAAATACAGTTGGATTTATTTGCTTCCATTTAAACTTTGAACTTCAGAGTTCCCTGCATCCTTGTGGATTTATTATACTATTTGTTTTTTAATGTTGAGAATATTAGTGGAATTCTGAAGGTGAAAACCACCCCAAGCTAGTGCGTTGCTGCCAATCTGTTGAGTGAGAAAATGGATGTCAGTGTACATGGAATTAGCATTTCTCTTAATATGAGTGAAGCTGAACATCTTTTCCTTTGTTTAAGGGCTATTTTTACATCTTTTGCGTGTGTGTAAATTGTTCATATCTTTGCACATTTTTGTATAGGATTTTTTCTTCAGTTTTTACAAATTCTTCATCTATCAGGAATATCTCAGTTTATTATTAGTGCGTATTGTGTGACTCCTCTGTGCCAGGTCCCACGCTGGGTACAATGGATCCTATGCCTGGTGTGGCTGTAGTTTAGGAGAGATAAATTATGACGCAATGTCCTAAGGGTTGTAATAGGGGTATGAAAAATGTAGGAGGTGCCAGGTGGGCCATGGTGGCTCACGCCTGTAGTCCCAGCACTTTGGGAGGCCGAGGCGAGAGAATGGCTTGAGGCCAGGAGTTTGAGACCAGCCTGAGCAAGACACTGTCTCTATATAGCCGGGCGCGGTGGCACATACCTATGATCCCAGCTAATTGAGAGGCTGGGAGGATCCCTCGGGCCCGGGAGCTTGAGGCTGCAGTGAGCTACGATCGTGCCACTGCACTCCAGCCTGGGCGACAGAGCGAGACACTGTCTCTAAAGCAGAAAAAGAGGAGATGATCCAGCTCCGGGCCTCCCTTCAGCACCTTCTGACCTCTGACCCCTGGCCCCTTGGCTTGGAGAGGAGCTCAGCGTCCTCCTACCCAAATGCCCTCCTGGGCCAGCCCATATCCTTGCCTGGAGTCATACACCGCCTGGCCGGTGGTCAGCCAAGGCCTGCCAGCTGCCGCAGCTCCTGTCACTTACCGACATTGGTTAGGACCCAACTTTTCAGCTGTTTCAGGCACAACTGACCTTGTTGTCTTGTTCGTGTCCCTGTCTCCGTCCAACACACACGAGGGTTCATACCCAGGAACACCCAAGAGAAATGTAAGCCATTACCAAGAGGTCCTGTTTCCTCCACGTGCTCAAAACCTGTGGGGTTGTGGTTAAAATTAGCCGGACCTCCCCTCTGCCGCCTGGGACTCCTGCGATCCCAGACTGCGAAGAAGGGGCTCACGGATTGGCTGGGCAGGAAGGACGCAGCTGCCAGCGGCCTGGCCTGCAGTGGCCGGGAAGGGCTTCTGGGCAGACATGGGTCTGAACAAGCCTGGGGACGTGGAGTAGGAGGCAGAGAAGCCGGAGAGGCAGTGGAGTGTGAGCAGCACAAGCGGAGGACGTGGGTCTGGCACCTGGCATGGCACGAACCCGGAGGAAGGTGAGTAACATCTGCGGGCTGGGTGGCTGGGTGGACTGGCTGGATGGAGACACAAGGAGAGACAGCGCCAGCAGGGGTAAAGCGCGTGCAGGTGCAAGCCTGGGGATGCTGGTTAGTGCTGGGGCAGGTGAACTGCCGTGACCCCTAGAGGCAGACAGATTTGAACGCAATGCAAATCATGTCTCATGTCCCAGTCCAAGGCACAGTCTGAGCCCGCCTAGGGGAAACCTTTCTTCCTGGTGGTGATTGGGACATCCAAGCTCATTCCCTTTTGTGGTCCCCCTGGCCTAAGGCCATGTCGTCCCGCAACTGCCTGGTGGAAAGAAAATGTGTAGGAGGCGTGCTCCATCCTTAAAAGCCCCAGGCTGGGGCGGGGGTGGGTGGATTAGGGAGACATTGGTCAAAGGATGTAAAATTTCAGTTAGGAGAATTATGATCAAGAGATCTACTCTACAACATGGTGACTATAGTTAACAACAATGTGTTGCATACTTGAAAATTGCTAAGAGAGTAGATTTTATAAGTGTTTCACCACAAAAAAACTGATGCGTATGAGATGATACATATGTTAATTAGCACACTTTAGCCATTCCACAGTGCATACATGTTTCAAAACATCATGCTGTAGACCATAAATATATGCAATTTTTATTTGTCAATAAATAAAACCCAGCCCACAAGCACACGCATCATTTCCACTCACGCCCCGGGCGATGGTGGCCACTCCTCCACTTGGGGCCCTTAGCCCTGTTCTCTTCAATGGGCCCCGCAAGAGGCACAGACTCCAGGCCCCGCCCCTGCGGACCTGAGCCTGCCGCCTGGGTTCCCCCAAGAGGTTTGCTGGTCTGGATCCCCATATTTCCCGGTGACCTAAACTGCAACCCTGGGCTCTCGTCACTAGATAATCTGCTCCCTGACCACCCCTTCCCTCGCGTCTACACGCACACATTTGCTTGCCTGCACACGGACACACGCACATGTATACACACACACTGACTGACCGGCTCAACAGGGGGTCCCAGCCTGCCCTCGACACTAGCTCTGGGGGCGCCTCCCCCACAAGGCCTGAAGAGCGCTGCGAGCTCCAGGTTGACCCAGCCCTTGGGCTCCTGCCATCTCAATGGTACTGAGAAAGGCTAATTGAGAGAGTGTGCCCAGGAGGATGTTCTCTTGTGTCCTCCTGCAGACAAAAGGGTCCAAACCCGCTACCCCTGCTTCCAGAAGCCACAGCAATGTCTCCTACCAGCCCGGTCAGCCTCTGGCTCGGCGCCTGTGGCTTCTGGTGCTCACCTGCCCCAGGAAGCCTCCTGGGTTAGCACTCCTGACCTCAGCCCACCACGCCAGTCCTCGGTGAGGGCTCATTTATGTGGTTCGTGTTCATTCTGCAGAAAGTTCCAGAGTCACTTAGTCTATGGGGACCCTCTCCTTCACTGGAGTATAACTCAGAGGAGAGTGCACACAGTTCTCCATCCGCGTTTCTTCTTTTTTCCGCCTGGTTCGGGTCTCGCTGTGGAACCATCCTGTGTCTTCATGTGGTCAAAGCCTGGATCGCGCAGACCGCACCTCCAGTGGTGCTGACACGAGGACAGTGCAGCCACGGTCACGCGTGTGCGACTGGCTTCAGACGCTCCTTTCCCCTCCTATACACAGAAAGGTTCTCCGTTTTCTGTTTCTACCATGTTTCCAGGAAAACATTGCATCTGTCCTTTGTCTTTTGTGTGACAAGCCATGAAATGGCCTTTGGGCAAAAGAAAAAAAAATCTGCTTTGAAAAATTACTAACCAAAACAATTTTCCACTTTTGAAAATTGTATAGGTTTTATGTTTTTAGATAAAAAAAAAATCTCTATACATTTTAAATAAATTCAAATTTTTTCCCCAGAAGGAACAGTCAGAAGTGGTTTGTCAGGAGTTTGCTTGCGTTCATTTTTCTTTTTTTCTTCCCTCCCTTTGTTCTCCCATTTCTTTCTGACTCCACTCTCTCCTCTCTCCCTCTCCCCTCCGTGGACACCTTTCTAACAGGTTTGTACTTTCCATGCAGTGCGTTCTTGCTGGGGGCGCGCGCATTCTAATTCATGTAAATGGGTTGTTATGGATCTCGCTCTGGGCTCTGTTTTAAGCTCCTCCATTTGGCCGAGCAAACATCAAATCTGTTGCTTCTGACGCCTGTGTGTGGGGAGGAGGAAACACTGGCTTTGGCATTAGACGGATCCCAGGCTAGAACGGGAGCGCTGGCGTCCAGGACGATGGGTGTGTGAGGACCCAGGGGGTGAGGTTATTTGAGAGGGCAGAGCCAGCGGCCCTCAGACACTAGGCCCCCCTCCTCTCTCGCCGCAGCGGGGCCCGGCCCCTTGGCCACATTCACGAGGTGGACGCTGTGGCCCTGTGTGTCCGTGCAGGGGACGCCCAGCAGCCTGGCTCCATCAATTTCAGAGGCCTTGACCTTTGTTGGGAGGTGGGGCTGGGGAACCCAGCGGAGACTGGGGGACTACCAGTGGCACTTCAGGGGACAGGCGGGAGTGAAGGTGGGGACAGGAGGGGTGACGTGGGGTGGCTGCTCATCTCATCAGCTCCTCTAGGCTTGGGGAAACTGCTTCTAAAGCACACCCTGCCTCTCTCCGTGATCCCTGGGCGGGGGAGGCCGGAGTGTTGGGGTTAGATACTCATTTTTGTCCCCTCTCCCCAAGTTCCCAGGACCAGGGAACAGAAATCCTCCAGACAAATGCTGCAGACACCCAGGTTGGGGCAGGAGGGGTCTGTCTAGCACTGGGCCTGTGCCCTGGCATCCAAGGGGCCTTGCAGGCCAGAGCCGGCCTGACTGGGCAGGTGGATATGAACTCTCGTCTCAGTCCCCACTGCCCGCTTGCTGAGTTTCCCCTCACTGGCTGCAGGACTGGGGAGGGGGAGGCTCGAAGGGGAAGGGGACAGGGATCGGGTGAGCCTCAGAGGTTCTCGTGGCTGTGACCCCATCACAGTCTCTCCTCTGCTTCCCCAGCTCCAGGGGCCCACAGAGGCACCCCAGGGCTGCTTCGTATGTGGGCAGTGGGACACCAAGCCTCTAGTCTCCCTCCAGGCTGAGCACTTGAGTGAGAGCATTTGAAGAAAAGGCTCTTGTGCCACTGAAAATCACTGCAAGGCGTTACCCCATCTTACATGTGAATGCATTTGGTCCTCAACACCTTAATGGGCGTGAGTTTATTAAACCCTTTTCCCCTGCACGGGGCGGGGGAGGGTGCTTTGGAAGCACGAGTGCCTGAGCACCTCGGTGATCAGGGCTGCCAAAGGAGAGGGGAGAGGGGAGGCCAGAGCCTGTGAAAAGCTGCCTCCTTCCCAGCTGCCAAAGCCTCCGGTGGCGCCAGCCCTCCCCGCCCTCCCCCAGCCTCCTTCTCTGGTTCCAGGCTTCCCACCTGTTCATGCTGAAAAGGAAAGCCTGTCTGCACAGCTCTCCCCTCACCTGGGACAGCCCCCTGAAGAGACAGGACACAGGGACAGCCCCCAGAAGAGACAGGACACAGGTGACACTACAGACCCAGCCCCAGACAGAGGAGGGTGGTCCCCAGCCCCAGGCTGAAAGGAGATCCCTCGGGCCGGATTTCTCATGAGCTTCTGGCCATTGGCATCGCGCCTCCCCCGTGTGAAGGGGGAGAGGAGCCCGCAGCTTGCCTGGGCCTCCGAGCAGAGAATATTCCTTCCTCTTCACCCTTGTCCGATGTCAGCCTAGGAAATACCAGCAGAGGCTAACAGCTTGAGCGGGGTGTTTCCGGTTCTGCGCTAAGTGCGTTATCTCATTTGAGGGAAGGACTTTGGTTATTTCCATTTTGTAGATAAGCAGGCAGAGGATTTCAAGGTCAAGTGACTTGCCGAGGTCAAATAGCTCCTGAGGAGGTGGGCCGGGGATTCACCCTGCAGCCTCCTCCCAGCCCTGGCTGTACACACAGCCCCTATTCCATGGGCCGCTGGGAGAAGCTGATCTGGGTCCCCACAGATCTGTCACTCCTATGAGCCCCTCAGGCTGTGTTCTCACCCTGAGAGTGGGTGGGTTTCAGATTTGCCTGGGAAATTTTCCAAAATGCACCCATCTTCTGCCTCCCCTGCTTGCACTAGACCAGGCTGGGATGAGGGGCACAGAACATGCATGGGGACAGTGCCCCAGATGATTCTGATGCTGCCAGGACGGCTGCGTTGAGGGACCTGTGCCCAGCAGGCTCCCGGGAGAAACAGCCTCAGTCACTTTCCATGTGCAGAAGGAGACTGTCAGCTCAGCTGGGGACAGCACTCAGGCTGCCACTGGCTTCCTGCCCCCACCCTGAAGGTCAGAGGTTCTGCCCCTTTCTAAGCCAGGCGGAAGGTACAGATGTGACCACATAATTATGCATGTCACGCACCGTAAAGTGTAGGGACAGCATGGAGAGAGGATTCAGACTGCAGAGATTTAACTCCTGGCCCCTCCACTGCCAAGCCGAGTGCCGCGGGACCTCACCAAGCCTCCTGCCACATGCGCCACGGGTATTCCACTGCCTTTTGCGTTCGTTAGAACATAGCCACAGTGAAAAGGTTTTTTCCTAATGGTTTGCAGTGAGGATCCAATAACGTCATGGATGCCATGTGCTTTGCCTCTGCGGGCCAGAGGGAGGAACAAACGAGGAACCGGCTCGTCTCTTTAATTCTCCCTGGAAGAGGGTCTGATGGAAGATCAGGGCATCACCCCAGACTGGGAGGAAAGACCCAGAGGCTCAAAGAGAGCGACCGAGTCCTGGATCTGCAGGGCAGGGACGAAGGGGCCTGAAGCTCATACAGTGTGTGTGTGTAAGAAAATAACGAAAAACAACAAGGACGAATCTAGTACAAACATGAAAATTTATTAACAGAATGAGAGAAGAAAGCATAGCAAAGTCAAAAAGGTAACACACGAATATCACAAAATTCAGAAAAATAATATAATATTTGTGTTAATTAACAGCCCAGTCCACCTCTGTTACACTTTTCCTCTGTATTTTTTGGCTGTATACTTTTTGATTACCTATTTTTGTGACAATTTCGTAGTTTCTTTCCATAGAGAAAATAGAAAGATATTTTAGTCTTTCCTCTAATGTGGTTAATCCAAATTTCATTTTTATTATGGATAGTTTAGAAAATGTTCACGTTCACAAATATTATTGGTATTGTCATGTAAACGTTTAGGATTGTTGCCAAATTTCGGGAAACCTCTCTAACTCTCGGATATGAAGTATAAGATTTCAGGGCATTTCAAGTTTTCTTGTTCAAATCAGCCGGAAATCGAAACACAAAAAACATGATAAATTCTGTTTCACATGATTCTCATTTAAAAAAAAAAAGTATGGTATCTATTATAGGATTGTACTTTCATTTTGACGAGGGATTGATAAGAATCAAAGCCTCGGATTTTATGCATTCGATGATCAAAAGAATGTTCCCCAGACTGGCAGCTTCTGGCTGTCATTTCAAACCTTACTTCCCAAGACAACCCACACATCCCATAAGCCAGCCTCACAGGACACACTCCTATTGCGACATGACCTCTGGCTCACGGCGTTGGAAGACTCAGCACGGTGAGCCGTGGAATAGCCCTGGAAGCCATTTCTACGCTGGGATGACTAGCAATTAGCTACCCATCCACGGACGTGACCGCGAGCCACGTAAACAAACCCCGCTTAACCCTAACTCAAAGTCCCTCCAACCCAACGTCCCCTTAACTAGACTCCCAAATACCCAGAGCCACTCCAACACCATCTGTCATGAGAGGAAGTGTGACAGAGGGGGCAGCAGAGGAAAGGCAGTGGCCTTAACCGATTCCACTTATAGTTATCTTACATTTGTAAATTTCACAAACACTGATGGCCACGTGTGTGCAATTGCTAGGGCCCCTCTCCCAGCGGGGCCTTCAACACAGCAAACATTCTGACCACGTGACCACCTGGCACAAGATACCATCCTGGGCATGGCATGGAGGAAGGATAAAAAAAATTAACATCCAGGCTCCGCTTTTACATATTTATTTAATGGAGGTGACGAGTGTGTTCAGCGAGGTCCTGAGGGATGGTGGCAAGTTCAAAGAACTTGGCTCAGGCGTCCTGGGTTCCGCCCAGCTCTGCCACATAAACTCCTGGGCCCAGCTTCCTGTGGGCACCAACGGCGCCTTTTCAGACGGCAGGTGGAAGCACCCTGTGAGCGGCAGATCCCCGGGCAGGTACGAGCTATGACAGGAACGGGCAGGGTGGGGAGAGGTAGTTAGTTCTGAAGAAACAGCTCCTGGGCCCTGGAAGACCCGGAGCAGCCAGGAGACGGCTTTCTGGGCAGAAGACCCTGCGTGCGGGGATGGGGCTCCCGCTGGCTGCCACACAGGGCAAGAGGGAGATGAGAGGCAGGTTCCGAATGCCCCCAGCCAAGAGCGGTCCTGGAGATGTGGCGAGGGAGTCCCTGAAGAGAGCAACGCTGCAGATCAGCCAGTGGGTACAACGGGAGCCGGGTGTGGCCTGTCCTTGTTAAATGAGTTTCAAAGAGTCTTCTAGTCGTAAAGAGTGAAAAATGCCCCCAAACTGGCTGTCCGGCAAGCGCCAGGTCAGTGTCTGGACCACTTGCTTCCGGCTGCTCCTCCGGGGCACTGAGGGGTGTGTGAGCCCCATTTAGGCAGCCCCGAGGGCCACCCTGTCAGCAAGAACGTCTTCTCCCTCCTAGCCCTCTGTCCCTGCCCTGCCCAACACTGCCGTGACCGCTGAGATCTCTGCGTCCGCCTCCTCCCTGTCCCTCCACGCTCTCTCCCCGCTAATCTGCGGTGCACTCAGCCACTTGACAAATACGTACGTGGTCCTGTTATGTACCTGGCACTACGCTTTTCACTGGGGACACGGCTCTGTGCAGAAAGAGCTCAGAATGTGAGACAGGAACAGACACAAGAATGAATTGTCACAATAGTGAAATACACTCCGTAACCCAGAAAGGACAGTGCTCTAGGAGCACAGAGACAGAGCTCTTAGGCTGTCGGAGGGTGGGGAGGGAATGACCCCATGCCAGGGCAGTATTCCAGGGAATGGGCTGTGCCTTGAGGCGCATCACAGCCTTGCCTGATGACACAGACATGGAGGCTGCACTACGCACTGAGCATAGTTCAGGATTTCAGAGGGATCCAGAGATCTGTTTTCCCTGATACCTCTCACTCTTCCCTAACAGCCTCATTCCAATCACTCGGATTCATAATCTACAAACTAAAATCAGATTTAGAAATGGGCAGCGACAGAATTTTCCTTCTGTAATTGGCCAAGGCAAATGGATTTCTGATCCTTCAGTCATCTCAGATTAGTGGCTTTCAGCAGAAAGGACCTGTTACATCGTGGAACATTTATTCTTCTCTATCTGCTTTCTGCCCTGGGCTAAAGTGTTTATCCCCACTTTTTAACAGCTACATGAATTAGAAATACACTCCGATACAGTGTATTTCTGATACAGAGAGACACTCTGCACTACACTGACAAACAATATAAATTCCCTAAGTCCTGGTGGTGGGTACACAGGCTGAGTCTGAAGAGGGAAGAGCCAGTTTCAGGGGCAAATGTCTTTGCTACCACAGAGCAAGGACCATCGGCCCCTCTCCAGGGGTGTGGGAATGCTTGTTGCCCTTCGCCTCTCCCCCATGTGTTCGATCTTGCATGGACCTTACAGTGGGACTTCACAAATGAGCTGGAACCAGGAATTGGACCACTGTAGGCCATGTGGACGGTCCCCTGTCATATGTCCTATGTCAGTGCATCGAGCTCATCTCTCTCTCTCACAGCAAACTGGCTCCCTTTGACGCCCGATGCACAAGATAGGACAGGAGACCCACGCACGGCTCTCACACTTACAGAGTGCAAGAGATCAATGAGACTGGCCAGGCTATCCAGTGTCTCAACTGCAAATTCCAGGAAGACCCTGAGGAGCATAGTTCAGTCAGGATTCCATGCTTGGACCAATCAACTCTGCCCAGACGGGCAGACACATACATCCTCATAACTCCTCTTGCGGTAACCGTGTAGTTTGGGATGAAGCAGTTTTCAGAAGCGGAAAAGATTGGTTGGGCTGACAGTCCAACCAGCCTTTAAGGAATATCTGGAAGCAAACGTGCACACCAAGTAGACTGAGAAGGACCTTGCCATCATCCCTCGACTCTACCGTATACCTGAATATTTTTCCATCTGCTGGGAATTACTTCCACCGCCCTTCCCACCCCTGGACCATCCTGGGGAACTCCTTACATGTCCAACTCAGATGTCACCTCCTCTCTGGTCCTTTCCTTGACCCCAACAGGCTAGACTAATTGTACCTTTATCTAGGTTCACCTTAGCGCACGTTATATCCATCTGTTATAAGGATCATTCAGTGGATTCACCCTTTCTGGAACTCCCGTAATCATTCGTAACCACAACGAAACAACAGCAATAGGATAGCAATAGCTACCACTTACTGAGAGCTTGCTCCATGCCAGCCACTGCGCTGAAGGACTTCACAGACCTTATCACGTGTACCACTCATCACCGTAGCATACTTTTGAATATATATGACTGAAATTTCAATCACTTGAATACCAGCTGCTATTACTGTCATTTAGCAGATGAAGAAACTGAGATTCAGAGAGATTCAGGCTCCAGCATTGCTCAACGACCCTTCATCAGTGAACAATGGCAGAGTCATGATTCCATTGGATTTAAATGGGTCCAAGGTCCACGTTCTTACTTCCTCAATCCCTCAGGCATTATTTCTGGGCCTTTCTATTATTTCTGGGGATTTCATCTTAATATGCCTTCTGTGCAGCACCCAAAATGGCCCCAGGCACACAGTTAGTTAGTGGGTGCTTAGTGGCTAAGTGATTTTTCTAGAGCCCTGGCCCTGCCTTTCATGAGTTCGGGCAGCATCCTTCACCTCCACCTCCAGACACTGGGAGAAGTCAGTTCAAGGGGGCTGGGCAGAGGCTCAGAGGGCCCAGCCCAGGCGTCTCCACCTCTCGCTGCAGGATGGGGCAGGCACCACAGGACAGGAACCAAGGGATGTTCCCAATCCCCTGAGACGCAGGGAGGACAACACTGTGACAAGTTTCCACCTTTTGTTCCCTCCCACTGAGCCCCTAGGAGCTGAGGCCCCAGCCAACAATTCTGATAATCTAATTCTCAACAAGGCCTTCCTGGCTGGTATTGAATTCTGTATTTTCCTCCCAGCCCAGTCAGGGGGCCTCATCTGACAAAACACTGGCCAGGCATCTTGGGAGGGGCAGAACTGAGAGGCCCTTTTCAGCTTCCAGGAGCTTCTGTTTCAGCTGCCACAGGTGCAGCGACTGACATCTGGTTGAGCGGCACATTTGTGACCGCTGCCCATTTCAGGACAATCGCTGAGGTCAGGAGGGCTTCAGGGAGGTGAGGCTTGAACGAGGCGTGTGTGTGGAGGAAGCGATGACAGACAGCTAGGCTCTGGTAGATGGGGAGGAAGGGCAGAGGCCTGGAGTTGGGAACACGGATGACACATTCAAGTGACAAGAAGTAACCCTGCCTGGATGGGCCTTCACTGCCTTCAACCAAAGAATGACAAATAACATCAAAATGCTCAGCTAGTTCCTGGGAAGAGAGAGTGTGTGTGTGTGTGTGTGTGTGTGTGTGTGTGTGTGTGTGTGTGTGTGTTGAAGGGAGGTCAAAAGCACAGTCTCACTATGCCTATGACCCCGCCTTGGTCTACAGGACAGAGGAAGCTGCTGTTGGGACTGGGTGTACAAGGGGCCCCAGCTCAGGACACAACCACCTGGCTTTCCCAGCCCACAAATGGGGGCGCTTCCTGACCTCCTCCTCCCCACTCGCACCTCAGCCAATTCATCTCCAAGTCCTGCCTATTTTGCCATCTAGCTCTTCAAGTACGATTCTTGGCCCGGCGCTGTGGCTCACACCTGTAATCCTAGCACTTTGGGAGGCTGAGGCAGAAGGATCTCTTGAGGCCAGGAGTTCGAGACCAGCCTGAGCAAGAGCGAGACCCCGGTCTCTACAAAAAATACAAAAATGAGCCGGGCGTGGTGGTGCACACCTGTAGTCCCAGCTACTTGGGAGGCTGAGGTGGGAGGATTGATTGAGCCCAGGAGTTTGAGGTGCTGTTAGCTATGATGATGCCACTGCATGCCAGCCCCAGCGACAAAGCAAGACCTTGTCTGGGCTGGGGGCACAGGGAGCTCTTCAATTAACTCTTTCACGGGTGGGCACATCACATCTCCTCTGTCTCATGGAGACAAGCCCCTCCCTGATCATTCTCCTCTGCCTTGCTGGTCTCTGGACATTCCCCACACATATCTCCATGTAGCTCCCCATGCGGTGGCTTCCTGCCACCCTCAGGGCCAGAGCCCTCTGTGGCTTCGTTCCCCCATCTCTCCAGTGTCATCTCTTGCCACACTAAGCTCCCAAAATATTCTCGTTTAGTTCTGGGCTGTTAGCTCAACTTGCAATTATAACACCCTTCCCAACAGTACTTCTTATGTGTTTAATCCTCATGGGATCCCCACATGGATGGGGGAACAGAGAGGTTAAGTAACTTGCCTGTAGTCACACAGCTAGTAAGAATGGAGCAAGATTCACACTCAGGTGGCTTATCTCCATAGCCCAGCTCCTTAAACACCAGAGTACAGTCTCTTTGGAACCTTCTATGGGCTCCAGCAGCCCCTCACCACTCCATATTCCCCTAAACCCATGCTCACTAGCAAGCCCCAACTGCATGCACGGTTTCCGCTTATGTGACACCCCTCCAGGAAGCTTTCTCTGGTGCCCCATCACCCAGGGTTGGGCTAGGACAGTGGTTTCCCTACTTCACTGCACATTGGAATCACCAGGGAATATTTGCTGCCGAACTCCCGCTCCTAGACTACATTTTGGACAATCCCACCCCCACCCCCTGACTCTAAAGTACAGCCAGTCTAGTTCTCAGACTTGGGCGTGCCTCATCGTCACCAGGAGGGCTAATTAAAGCACAGATGGCTGTGCTCACCCCAGAGTTTCTCATTCTGTACATCTGGGTTCAGGCCCAAGAATCTGCATTTCTAACATGTTCCCAGGTGAGACTGCTGCTGGTGCTCCAGGGACCACGTTCTGAGAGCCACTGAGCTTGGAGCCCTAGTGTTCCCAGAGCACCCAGCGCTGATCACCACCTGAGTCACATCGATCGTAACCGTGTGCTCCTCTGCTACCCAGTGAGGCTCAGAGCCTTCTGCTCAGTTTAACCTCTGGTAACAGGTGTCAGTATAGGTTGGATCAATGAACGAATCCATGAGACACCCAGGCAGGCTTCACGCGCACAGCAATCATTGTTTCGCAGAGGAAAAGGAGCTGCAATTACAATTAGCGCTGTCTTTTACTGAGCACGACCTGGGGGCCAGGCACCGTCCTAAGCGCCTCACACAGAGGGCTCTAATCCTCACAGCCCTATGAGGTAGGTGCTTCTATCACTCCATTTCGTAGACGAGGAAACCGAGGCACAGATAGGGAAAGGGGCAGAGCTGGGATTGCACTTTAACCACCGTACTGGGAGGCCCTTTTCCAGGTGACCCCAAAAGCTCCCCTCCTACCCCTCAATCCTCTTCCACAGCCCAGACCCCCAGTGGATTTCGGGGTACAGTTCTCTATCTATTGGTCGGCTGTGAGATCAACCAAGCAGGTGTAAGCAGCATGTTTTACATGAGCAACTCTGACAGGCCTGTGCAGAAATAGAGCAGAGTGCCCTCGTGTAGTTCGGCAAAATATACATGTGCACAAACCTATACTGGGTCATGACGTAAAATCCAAGTCTGACTACGGGTCATGATCAAAAAGGTCTGCAAAACGGAAGCTTAGAGAAAGAGCCTCCACCAAACCTCCACGCGCGTCCTCAGTTCCCCTGCCCCGCAGGAGCTAGGGAAGGGCTAGGCCGGCCTCTGCTGGGCACCGCCGGGATTGCACCAGGAGCCGGTGAAGTGCTGCTTGGGGAGGGCCCTGCCCTGTGTGTGACTATGCGGAGGGAGTACCAATTTCCTCACGGGAGAATAAAAAAAAAAATGAAGCGAAACATTAATTCATTTCAATTTCCAATTTCCAAAATAAATACTACCCTGGTCATCTGTCTCAAACTCAGCCTTCGCCTTGGTCTGATGGCTTTGTTTGAAATCATTTCAGCTTCCCAGGTCGAACCGACACTCCTGGGGACACCAGGGATATCTCCACCCACACCGCTGTGGCTGGCTGACCGACCAGCACGGACGAAGGAAGCTGTTGGATCATGTAGCTAATGATCTGAACACCCAGGCAAGAAACATCAAAGCCAAGTCTTTTTTTTTGTTACAGTAGCAAAGAGGGTAAGTGATATCTATCCTACTTCATCAAGTCTTTGTTCCTACCTCAACATCTCACTTCACATGTAAGGGCCCTGAGGCCTACGATCACAGGCTAAGGAGCAGGAGAGCAATTTCCAGAAGCAACTTCCACCTTCTTTCTCATTTCCAAGCCAGCGCTCTGGAGACAAAAGGAGGGGTGGGGTTGGGTGGGACGCCTTTCCCAGCTCTGTGTTCTGCCTTCAACTTCACCCTACGCTGTCCCTTACAAGATGAGACAATCATCTTTGAAGAGTGGGGCCTTCCTAGTTTAGACCTTTTAGAGGTTCCCAAACCCTAACTACTAAATCGGTGGTCTTCCAGAAAGCACATTTTCACTATTTTTAACCATAACTGCCTTCTGCTGGAGGGTGAATCCGACTAATAGGCAGATTTCTTGTCTACTGTGCACCACGATTTGGGCTAAGCCTGTCTTGGGGTGGGGAGCTCAGGAGGGCTGGGTAAATGGAAGATTTGGAGATGTGGGCAATTTGTGGGGAAATAGCTAGCATGGTGCTCGAAAAATGGCACGGGGAGGGTACTACAAGACTCTAGACCCCGCCTACACCCAGATGCTTGGGGCCGGGCAGTTCTGCGGAACAAGGGAAGGGTTTCCTGTCCAAGTTCTAAGCCCGTGCAGAACAGAGAAAGCACACGCGACACAGGACCCAGGAGGCAGAGGTGATCTCACGAACCTAAACCCCAAGTCCACAAACATCTTGGAGTGACCTTTGAGTTTCCACGCGGCATTCCACAGAGAAGGGGAGCTTCAGCTGACACTTCGAGGGAAACCCGCGTCTCCACAGTAGCCTTGTGCTCACTCTGGAACACACTAGGCAAGAAAAGGGACAAACTTTCCAAGGAGACCTTTTTGGGAGAGCAGAGCAATGCAAATCGCAGTTAAGAAGCACATGTGATCGGTCAACAAGTAGTAGCACCGGCGCTCCTACTGTATCGCCTCTGCCCTCACACCCGCAGACTGCCTGTCTTCTGCACAACCCACGACAAAAAAGGCCCCAGGTTAACTCCCTCGACAGCCTCCACTTCCTCCCCACAACTGCAGGTGTGAGCCTGCCCACCCTGGCCCCCTCCCAGCTTCTTGGAAGAAGTTTTCCTGATGATCCAAGTTAGTGCTCTGGTCGTGGTGCCGCATGTGTCCCTGGGCTCTCATTCCCACCGATCATCCCGTTTCTGGTGTCCTTACTGGTTCTTTATTGTCACCGTACACAGGATGTTGTCTTTCCAGTATCTTTTAAAACTCCCCCTTCCTCTACAGCTCCTTCCAGTAACCCCACCATCCTCCCCACTCCTCCCTGGGAGTTCCTGGGAAGAGTCTGTGTTCACCTCTCTGTCTTCCTGCCGTGCCCTCCCCCACTCCAAACCAGCGTCTGCCCCACGCTGCGGAAACTGTTTTGGCGAAGGTCCTTGCTGCTAAATGGACAATTATTGGTTCATCCTTGGCTGCTCCTGGCATTGCCCTGCTGGCCCCGCGAAACTGCCTTTCACAGCGTCACTGTCCCTGCTCCTCTGCAGTCGCCTCGGAAGATGGTTCCTCTGCGTCAGCACTCTTGCCATTTGGGGCTGCTTTGCCACAGGGGTCTGGCCTGTGCAGCATCCCTGACCTCTCGTCACTAGATGCCTGTAGCCGCACCTGTGCCCCTGTTGTGACAACCAAGAACATCTTCAGGCACTGCCAAATGTCTGCTGGGGGGTAAACTGACTCCTGGTTGAGAACCGCTTCCTCCACTGGCCTCTTAAGGAGGAGTTTTCTCTGGCCTGTGGTTTTACCTGCGGCCATACGCTGATCTATATAAATCTACGTCTCCAAAGGTCACGTGGCCACCGCCTGCTGCCCACTGCCCCGGGTATCTCTTCAGCGTGTCGAGCGCGGCGTGAACTCAACCTCTGCCTCCCTGTCGTAGTTTGGATTGTCCTAGAAGCAGAGCCTGAGACAAGAACTTAGATGCAGGTGGTCTAACTGGGAGGTGATCTCAGGAAATAGGGGTGAGAAATGGAAGAGAATGAGAGAGTGAAGGAGAAAAGCCAACACAAATAAGGTCCATCATCAAAGTCACTGCCATGAGCAAGGGGGCTCAGTTCCACTGTGATCTCCTGAGAAGCAGACAGAACGCCTCCCAGACTTGTCCACCACAAGCGGCCAGGGCGTTGATTCCCCGGCTCCCAGCCTCCCTTGCTGAGGCTGTCCCAGGGCCATTAACTCCTCTAACTTCTGAGCTGGAGCTGAGCCACACAAACTGAACACACTCTGTGGCTTCAGAGAAGCCCCCGAGATAGAAACCAGAATGCTGCACTCCACGCGCTTGAACTGGGGTGCAGCACGAGTCCAGGCTCACCCAGAGGTGTCTGCCACAGCTGCAGGGAAGCCGGCGAAGGGGACGTGATGCAGGACCCTAAAGTGGTCTGCTCCTTGCTCGCACCACTGCAATCCATGCGCACTCCACGTTAAGTCCATTCTGTCACCAAGTCTGCCTGGTGGTAGCCAGTCATAAACTAGCAAAAACATTTAGTACAGGGAAGTTAGTGGGACAAGCTATAACCCTGCTGCAGAGATCCGGAGGCTGAAAGTGGTGCTCATCGTCTTCCTTCTCCACCCTCCACCCTAGATTTTCTTCATTGTCAGCCAGCATTTGAGCTGGCCCAAGTTGCATGCCTCATAGGATGACCCAGACCTACATGCCCAAGGGGTCTGAGCTCTCAGCTGACTTGGCCCTTTAAGGGCCCATTCTCTGATATCCCCAGGCATGGAAGCACCAGGAGTTCCAGGCACAGTCTTAGTGAATTTTCTGAGTTCCAGACATTCTTTCACCTTGGTGCCATCGGATCACTGAGAGTGATGGTGAAGACAGACCAATCCTATATCTATCCTCCATTTCTGAACCTGTGTATTCAGCAACTGGGGACACAGCACCAAGTATCACCTATATTCTGGATGACAACAGCCAACTCCAGTGTATCATCCTTGAGCTGGGCCCTTAGCTGAGATTTTAATAAGCCACTCCATCATTCTATTAGGTCCATTGCTTCCACCAATTTGGTATACAGCAGACCAGTGGGTCCCCTGATCATGCACCCATTATGGTACCTCCTTTACCATAGATAGGCCTCTCAATCTGAGATGATGTTATAAGACAACATAGGTAGACAAATCAGGCACACTGGAAACCCTCAGCTTAACACTAGAGTGAGTATCAAGCCCAGGAAAGACGATGCCCTTTCCAAGGTGGAAGGGCCCGATGTAGTGGCTGGCTGATCAAGGACTCAGGCCTGTCTCTGTGCTGACAGATCAGTGAGCAGAGGCAGTCGCTATATCCCTGGGCCCGGGCCTCGGCTGCATCCCTGTCGCCATGGCTACTGCATTCATGGGCTTATCACGTAAGCCCTGAGGATAAGGCTGATCTGCACAGGATGAGTCGTGTTGTCTGCCTAGTGGTTCGGCACCTCTTCTGCGGTGGATGCTCTCCAGCATGGGATTCTGCACATGCCTCTTCCCCAGATCTCCTTGTCTACCTTCTCATCTTTCTCCTGGCAGGCCCCTGACCAACCCAACCAAGTCATTTGCTGCCCAAGACTCCATAGGTATCCCAACGGAATACACATTTTTTCCTCTACACCAAATTTATGAACAGATATACTTGAAGAGGCTTAAAGCTCTGCCCACTGGGAACGTTTCCCCTTATTACTGTCCTTCGGGGCCCCCTTAACTGGGGCTTTAAGGAACAGGGGACATGCCCCGGAAGCCTGAGGAAGAGACATGTGCAGCTTACTTGTGCACTCTGGTCCTGCTCGTGCCTGATCCTAGATGCACACCTTCCATCTTAGACTGAATTGCTGTTGGGCCTGCCTGAACTTATGATCTGAGTGGTACAAAACCCAGCTCAAGCATTTTTGATGTCTTGATCAGTTATGTCTCATGGTCAGATGCTCTGTCTACCTACCAGGGCCCAAAACATGCTGGGAGCTGCTTTTCAAAAGGTGAACAGTTCTCTGCTGCAGGAGGCCCCACCTTGCTCCAAGACCTTAGGTGTCTATGATACATCTCTCCTACTGGGGCTTGCAAGAGACTGCACACTGCACACGTATCTACTGTGAATACCTCCAGCATCACTGGACTGCCTGGGTCATACGGTTCAAGCAACAGAGCAGCTTGTGCTACAGAGCCCTTCCTTGCTCCAAGTCCTCCAATGAATGGGCTGGAGCAGTATTTCAAGAGATGGTATGTATTACACTCCAGAGCCAAAGTGCACTGTGTCATCTTCTTGACGGTGGATACAAAAGGCAACACTATCCTCACCTTAGAGGGGTGTGACATGGGGCACCTGAAAGCATCTGCTACACTCTCCAAACTTGACCCCTTTTCTACATTTCCTACTCAGTGGATGCAACATCTATCTAGCAGCCTTTCTTCCTTATACCCGGGCTCCGTATCCCACCTCCAGCCTCCAGAAACACCCCATGGCCAAGTCTTACAGAGTCAACCTCTTTCTTCAGTCTGACTTCTCCTTTCTACCACCCCATCCCTGACTGATTCAGCCTTCATCATTTATCTGTTTGATTCCTGCAGAAGCTTCCTAACAATTCCTCACTCCCAGTATCAATTCTCCTCTAATTCACCCTCTAATTCTCTTCCAATCCACTCCATTGCCAGGGAGAGCTGCTCTTATTCCTCCCCTCCATGCAATACTTTAGTCCTCCCCATCATTTCAGAGGTGTGCCTTTGTTGCATTTATGTATCTAGGTGGCCATTTTCTACCTTTAAATGTGGCTTTTGAGGGTAAGAGATGTTCTGTTGGTCTCTATAGTTGGCGTGTCTGTGGGATGTTAGCGAGGCATCTGAGGCCCTTTGATACAGGGCTCTTATGTCTCCAGCTTCTTCTCCACCACTCCTCCTTTCTCCCAACCAGCAGTTCCTCTACTGAGCCATGCTCTCTCTCACCTCCAAGCCTGGCCTGAGTTTTGAACCTGCATGGGACCCACCCACACCCTCCATTCTCTACTTTCCCAGATCCCAAAGTTCCTACACATTCTCCAAACTTAGCTGAACTATCGCCTTCTGCAAGAGCTCTTCCATCATTCGTTGATTCCATGCCCCAGCTGGCTTAGGGAGCCTTGCTTTTGTTCCCACAGCACCCTGCCTTGAGCTCTAACCTTAGCATTGTGATAATGGTTTGCTCTATCACAGTGGTCCCCAACCTTTTTGGCACCAGGGATCAGTTTCACGGAAGACAATCTTTCCATGGACGGGGATTGAGGGGCGTGCAGTGGCGTAGGGAGGTGAGCTCAGGTGGTGATGTGCAGCCCTGTTTTCCTAACAGGCAATGGACCAGTACTGGGCTGCAGCCCAGGGGCTGGGGACCACAGCTCTATCAGACAGAGCCAGCTACTTGAGGGTGAGGACTAGCCCTGAGGTCTGTCCAATGTCTAGCACAGAGCAAATGCTAAGTGTTGGCTAAACCAGTGAAATTTGCATAGTTCAGA
Source organism: Propithecus perrieri (assembly GCA_963574695.1). Classification (NCBI taxonomy): domain Eukaryota; kingdom Metazoa; phylum Chordata; class Mammalia; order Primates; family Indriidae; genus Propithecus; species Propithecus perrieri. The sequence goes on from CAUYRB010077496.1 coordinate 52,337, forward strand.
GGTAATCAGGCCTGCAGATAAGTTTGGTACATACAGTTCCTGCCTGAGCTAGACACCAAATAGGATCGATCCAGGTTATATGACTGGCAGATTAATGACATGGACTTGGCCTCCATTCTCTTCAGTGGACTGTCTAGCCAGCTGGTACACAGAAAACACATCGGACCAAAGATGTAAGCGACCACAGCTCCCTGGGCACACAGTTCCTTACGGGAGTGGCTCACCTGCAGCTCACAGTAGCCTGCACAAAATGCGGGATCGGGCTCACTGCTTTTTATCTCTTGCCATGAGGGCTCAGAGGGTATAGAGGTGGGGGAGGTGGCACATCAGGGGCAGTCCACCCTATTTTTATTTCTTCCTGCATCCAACAGGTCTACTCAAGCTGTATACTCAGCAGGCCTGCTGCCCTGCCACACACATACAAATCAGAAATTTCACATTTATATTTTTAAAATCCAGATTTACATTTTGTCTTGAAAAATCTAAAGATCTGGCAACATCAAACATGCCCTCTCTTGGGACAAGAGCTACAGCCTCCCCCTTTGGCCAAGCCCAAGCTCTCTCCTGTTTGCCACGGTTCCCATTTATCTTTTATCTGGCCCGAAGGGTTATTTCCATTACCAGCCTTGCTTCTAGAGTCATTTGAGTGCAACTTCTAAAGTGCTGTGAATCACCCTATGCTATCCTATTATCTTATTTGATCCCTCTCAAAATCTAGAGATGGTGGTAGGCCCATGAATATCCTCCCTTCACAGATAAAGAACGTAAGCACCAGAGAGGTGACTGGCCTCATAGGTTGCACAGTCTGTTAGCAATGAAGACACAACCCAAGCCCGGATCTTGGAACTTGTGATTTTTCATTACCCACACCAGTTATCACATACCCAACCGTTGCTTGCTGCCGTCTTTAAAGTACTCCACTTTAGAGCGTATGTAATGCTTTAAGTGTGTTGCTGTGAAACCGTTAGCAGGCCCATGGACAGATTTTATTTGGTCTACACACTTCTCGGCTGAGTTGGCCAAAGCACAAGGACTGGTGCAAGGCTGGCAAGACTGATGGCATGGACTTGGCCTATACTCATTTACTCTTTGTGACAATCTGTATGTGGGGATTATTATCCCATTTTATGAGTGAGGAACCCGAGGCACAGAGAGGTTAAGTGGATGCACTAGTTTGGTTCTATCAGTTGTTAAAATGATGACATATTCAATTCCAGCTGGCAAACAGCCCCCGCCCTGAGCTGCTGGAGTGCCTCCCAGGGGCCACAGGCTAGCAGTGATGGGGTTCATACCATACCTGCCACAGATAGGAGTTCCCAGAAGCCTGTGCCAGCAACACCTCCAGTGCTGTGACTGGCTGGTGCCTGAAAGGATGCTAAAAATGTTTTTAATATTTCACCTGAGTGGTGTGCCTTTTTAATGATATATATATATATATATATTTATTTATTTATTATTTTTTTTTTTTTTTGAGACAGAGTCTCACTGTGTTGCCCAGGCTAGAGTGCCGTGGCGTCAGCCTAGGTCACAGCAACCTCAAACTCCTGGGCTCAAGTGATCCTCCTGCCTCAGCCTCACGAGTAGCTGGGACTACAGGCATGCGCCACCATGCCCGGCTAATTATTTTTCTATATTTTTAGTTGTCCAATTAATTTCTTTCTAATTTTAGTAAAGACGGGGTCTCACTCTTGCTCAGGCTGGTCTTGAACTCCTGAGCTCAAACAATCCGCCCGCCTCGGCCTCCCAGAGAGCTAGGATTTCAGGTGTGGGCCACCGCGCCTGGCCCTATTTTTTTTTTTTTTTAAACATAATAGCAAACAAATACACTCTGCCAAGAGCCCAAAGAGTTAATCAGCAGAATTTAGCCAAGACTTTGAGATGTGGAAGACTATTAAATGGATGAAAGTACGCAGCACTGACTAAAGCCACGGACCCGACATGTTTTCCGCCTTAGCACCTTTGAGGGATACCAAGAACTCCCCGCAGTTATGTGACAGTGACTCTCAGAGCTTGTAACCAAGACAGGGAGTGGGCATCACGGCAGCAGAACCTCAGAGGAAAGGGCATGCATGATGGTAAATTGTACCCCCCCAATGCCCAAAGGATGCAGTCATGGATGCATCCTGACAGGATGTCAAGCTGTCAGATATGATCCTCTCAAAGAAGCTACAAAACTTTCTGGGCAAAAGCCAGGGAGCCAAGCCTGGGGCGGTTCTTAGGAGTTCATAGGCTGGGGTCATGCTCTTGTCCTGAGGGGAACCCACCTGCACCCTTTACCCCACATCCCACAGGAAGCCTGCCTGGGGCGCCTTCCCTGGAAGTTGGTAAACACTCACATTTCAGCAGGGAATAAAAGTCAGTTTCTTTCTGAATAATCTTCGCCCTTGAGTGGCAGGTTTAGATGGCCCAGAAACCTCAGCAAGCCACATTTTTCTTCATAGAAGGTAGGTTGCCTCCTAAAGGCACATTTCGGAGCCAGGGTAGTCTGCAGCCAGTGAAGAAGTTGGAAAAGCTTGCCTTCAACTACGGCCATCGTAGTGTCTGGCTCTCCCGGACGTGGACTTGTAGTTCCTACTATTTTTTTTACCACCACTATCTAAACCCATTTCCTCAAAAATGTGCAGCACCTACTCATCACAAGATATTAACAGCTTAAAATGCTGTACCAGCTTAAAATGCTGTAACCTTTATTCCAAAGGTTAATAATAATTCACCTACCATAAAATTCACCCTTTTAAAGTGTACGATTCAGTGGTTTTTAGTACAGCAGTCTCTTCTTATCCACGGGACATACAAAGACCCCCAGTGGATGCCGGAAACCATGAGTAGTACCAAGCTCCATATACACTGTTTTTTCCTATACATACATACTTATGATAAAGTTTAATTTATAAATTAGGCACAGTAAGAGATTAACAATAATAAAACAGAATAATTATAATACACTGCAATAAAAGCTATATGACTGTGGTCGCTCTCAAAATACCTTATTGTACTGTATCACCCTTCTTGTGATCTGTCAATCCGATAATCAAGACAACTACTAAGTGACTAATGGGTGGATAGCATATGTGGTGTGGATATGCTGGACAAGGAGATGATTATGTCCCTAGTGGGACAGAGCACGATGGTGCAAGATTCTATCATGCTAACTCAGAACAGCGTGAAATTTAACTTACAAATTGTTTATTTCTGGAATTTTCCATTTAATACTTTTGGACCATGGTGAACTGCAGGTAACTGAATCCATGGAAAGCAAAACCCTCAATAAGAGAGGACTGCTGTATATTAAGAGAGGTGCGACCATCACTATATAATTTTAGAATATTTTAATCACCCCACAAAGAAACCCCTTACCCATTAGCAGCCACTCCCTATCTCCACCTCCCCCCACCTCTAGCAACCACTAATCTGTTTCTACCGATTTGCCCATTCTGGACATTTCCTATAAAAGGAAGAATGTGTGGTCTTTTGTAACTTGTTTCTTTCATTTACCATAATGATTTCAAGGATTATCCATGTTGAAGCATGTATCGGCACTTCATTCCTATTTATGGCCGAATAATATTCAATTATATGGCCGTATCACATTTTGCTTATCTGCTTATCAGTTGATAGACATTTGGATTCTTTCCACTTTTGGGCTACTATGAATAATGCTGCCACAAACATTTGTGTACAAGTTTTTGTGTGGACATGTTTTCATTTCTTTGGGGTGTATACCTAGACGTAGAATGCCTGAGTCACATGGTAACTCTTCTGTTTAACGATTTGCGCAACAGCCAAACTGTTTTTCCAAAGTGGCTACACCATTTTATATTTCCACCAGCAGTATATGAGGGTTCTGATTTCTCCACTTCCTCCTCAACACTTGTTACTTTTTTGATTCTAGCCACCCTAGTGGGTTTGAAGTAGTAGTAACTCCTTGTGGTTTTGATTGGTATCTTTCTGACAACCTGGAAATGTTGAGCATCTTTTCATGTGCTTATTGACACTTGTATATTTCCCTCAGAGACCTGACCATTCAAATCATTTTTTAACTGGGTTTTTGTCTTTTTTGTTGAGTTTTAAGAGTTCTTTATATATTCTAGATAAAAGTCTCTTATCAGATGTAAGATTTGCAAACAGTTTCTCCCATTCTGTGGGTTGTCTTTTCACTTTTTTGATGGTGTCCTTTGAAACACAAAAGCTTTTAATTTTAATAAAGTCCAGTTTATCAAATTTATTTTTTGTTGTTGCTTGTGTTCTTGACATATCTAAGAAGTGTTGAGGATACCTAAAAGGCATCCGCTTGAGATCTTATTCATTTCTACTAATATTAGGAACGTCATAAAAGAACTTTTATTCTTTCTACTTGAAACAGAGAAAAACTTTAATTTTAAGAAACATTTAAGATATGCAAAAAGACACAAAGAATAACACATGTCTTTCTCCCCACTACCCGACTTAAGAAATTTTATCAATAAAGCTGAAGTCCCCTGTGTCCCTTCCATATCTCCCCTTCCAGAGGTAACCATTATTCTGAATTGGTGTTTATTATTCTCATGCATTTTTATACTCTTATTAGATATGTATGTACCCTTTATCAATATGTAGTATATCATCTTTTAAAATTTTACATAAATAGCATCATGTAGCACATATTCTGCAACTTACTTTTTCTCCCCTCCATGTAAAGAGGCAGAGAAACCAGGCAGAGAAATGAGGTGTTAAGGAATGAGTTTTCTTAAAAGTTAAAAAGTCCTAATTTGAATCATTTTTTTTTAATCTGCTCTTGCAAAGTCTAGCTATGCTAGCTATGTAAATCTGGATATTGTTATTCTTTTGTTCTCTGTTTTCCAGGACAGCAAGCTGTACTACTACTTACTCCATGCAGAAATTTAGAAATAAACACTCTTTTAAAACTTTGAAAATACCAGCCCAAGTAAGAGCAAGAGCAAGAGCAAGAGCCTGCCTCTACAAAAAAACAGAAAAATTAGCCAGGCGTGGTGGTGCATGCCTTTAGTCCCAGCTACTCGGGAGGATGAGGCAGGAGAATCACTTGAGCCCAGGAATTTGAGGTTGCAGTGAGCTATGATAACGCCACTACACCCCAACCTGGGTGACACAGCAAGACCCTATCTTGAGAAAAAACAAAACAAAACAGAACAAAAAACTTTTGAAAATAAAGAGCTTGTGGAAATTCAAGGTTCTGTAGGTGCTAGTCATCCAATGCCTTCCTAAAGCTTAAGTGAGATGATAGAACTGTAGTCCTTGGAGCAGCTTTTTGAAATGAGCAGCTCTCTTGAGCTCTTGCCTGAAAAGTCTGATGGCTCTGCAGAACAATGGCTTATCCCCTAAAAGAACACAGCCTGATCTTTCAGTCTCAGAAAAGGAATCTAAGACATTCTTCATTTTACAGGCACAGAAACCGAATCCTTTAGTAGTCACCTGGCCTTTCTGGGGTCTCCCATTCCCTGGATCAGGCATTTTATACCTTACTCACCCACCCTCTAGTCTGACCCTTTCTCGCTGTAGATTCAAGATCCACCCTAAAGTTGGGTTTGCTTGCTTCAGTCACAAGAGTGAGGGCTCACCAGTCCACCACACTGCACCTTCCCACTCTCAGATGGAGTGACCGTGGCAGGAGAACAGATCTGACTCCTCTGAGGTGTCATTTAGCAAAGCACAAAGGGAAAAGCCTGTACCAAATAGCTTCCTTCAGTAGGAAGCTAGATATAATTTACAACCAAGCGGTGTTTCCAAGCAGCAGGCCAGGATGTATTAATATGAGATCACACCAGCTGCAGCTACCACATCTCCTTTCTGAGGGCTCACTTTACTGCCAGCACTCACTCCCATCCTTTACACATCCACCCTACCAAATGGGCCCTCAAGAGTTGGCAGAAAGAATAAATAGTGAATCCTCATCGCACAAAGGGATCCCTGCCTAAAGCTATTTCTACCTAGAAGGCATGTCACCTGCAACGGACAGAAAGTATCATACCCTTTTGGAAGAACAGGTGCTCTTCCCCTATCTCTATGACATTCATGATCACTTGAATCTTTTCTGACCTCACTGCTTCTACCACTTACTGTTGCCTTCTTTTGCTTCAGGCAGATTCTCCCAGGCAGGGTTCCACTGTAGCTCAAAACTTCTCTAATTCTGTGATTCAGTGCTCTCAAACATCAAGTCAAGGAAGCAAGGAAAATCATACCTACTAACGACCTAGGAGGATTACTCCTTTGCAGAGCAGTAACATGGTTAAAATCAAACCTAAAAGAAATTCACTTTACTTTGGTTGCAAAAATGAAGCTGAAGAAATATTTATATATGTGGTAGAGATCTACCTGTAACTTTTGTGTTTGGACTAAAGTTATAAGTTGGCATCTACTGTGAAAAACAAGCCAATAAGAAAAGGAAGGCCAATAGCCAGCAAAAAATAGAAGCAGTCCGAAAGACATAAAGTAGTAGCCATTGATTATTTTACTTACATGTGCCTAGTCTGTTCTTCAAAAGCAGAATCCAAGGGCAAACGGGTTCAAAAGTAAGGTACTAGGTAAACAATTTTCTTCTGGAGTCAAAGAAGTTTCTCCTAAGTACTAATATGTCTGGGGGTCAGATACAAGGTAGTATAAAAGAACCATTTTAAAAAACTAAAAACACTTTCTCCTTATTGGCAGTGTATTTCCTAACTGTTAACAGGTAACTTTCCAGTACAAGCAGAACTAAAAATTCTTGAGAAAAATAAGACATTCAGGAGTTGGGTATTTTAATAAAGACAGGTCTCACTCTCCCTGGTTCCCCATTCACCTTCATACAAAGATAAGTTACAGAAGTCATGAAATATTAATATGGTAGTTTCTATCAAACGAGGGCCAGGTACGGTGGCTCAAATCTGTACTCTCAGCTACTTATGAGGCTGATGTGGGAGGATCACTTGAACCCAGGAGTTCGAGGCTGCAGTGAGCTATGATCACGTCACTGCACTCGAGGTTGGGCAACAGAGCAAGATCCCATCTCTAAAAATAATTTTTTTAATAAACAAATAAAGAAGCAGACTAGGGGAAAAGTTCTTTAGGATATTTTTCAAACATCATATACTTGCTTCAGTGTCCAACCAAGTGCAAAGTACATGCAGTTGCAGCATCGTACGGTACCCTCATGCGCTGATCTCTGGGATGTGACCAGAAGCTGAGTTTTGTTCCCAGGAACAAAGGTGCCTAGAACTAGAAGCCTCTGGCCCTCTTTGAAACCTCACTGGTCCTAGCCGCAAAGGGAGGCAGGGGCTACAGGAAAGCTAATTCAATTTTCTTAATCAAGATCTGACACACCACAGGTTACTTGTAAAACATCTTGGGAACAGGATACAGCTATTGCTTGGAAAAAGCAGGCATCTTATAACAATAAGATCAGTTAACAAAATACAATCCACTTGCACATCCAAAAAGTAAAGAGGGAGCTGCTCCAGGCACCACCTAATTAACTGAAGCAGATAGAAAAAAAAAAAAAATCCTCAGAAAATATCATTGTTTAAATACACTCTATTTTATTTTGTCTTAAAATAGTTTAACCTTTATGCTACAGACTTATTTCAAAAAACAGAAAATCTTATCTTGCACCAAAAAATATATATAACACTCTGTTTTATTATTTTTTTCTCCAAAGACCATTAAATACTAAATGGAAACAGAAACTAAATAATGAATGTAAAGAACCAAATTTTGTTTTAAAAACTAGAGTTGCACATTTGAAAACATTAATTCTAAGCAATGATTTGTCGTCACTGCATCAAGTTCACGCTCACACTCCAGCAACAGCACGTCTGTTCACCGCCAAGTGCATTGGTTCCTAGCCATACGATGGCTAACATTTCGTTTTCACCGTAAGAGGAGCAAAAGGCTTCAATGACCTTTGTACTCTTTAAAAAACAAAACAACAAAAATATTTCCTAGTTATCCAGTGATTTTTTTTTTAAGATCACTACCCTTTAAAATTTGTTAAAAGAATAAGTAGTGTTTTAAATAAAATGAAAAAATACAACAGCATTGGACTAAAATATGTGATTATTTTAAACAGTGCACAATCTGAGGAAGTTTGGTTAGGGCACAGTCATTTTTATATATACATGGAAGTCACATCATACACATATTGGAGAACAGGGATTAGGGGCTCTTTGCCTTTAAAAAAAAGTTTCAAACTAAAAGACAAAATTGTGTCCCCAGCTTTTTCAAACACCTTGTGACAGTATAAAAAGCAGGCAACAAATTTAAATTACCTATGGTACTAACCTGCTAAAAGTAATGATGAACAAATGACTACATTTGCAAATCAGATGGTTCATATTCACAATTAACAACAATAAAAGCAGAGTTCGTGGGATGCTCAATTATAAAGAATAATGGAGTCCATTCATTCTGGCCCCTACCATCAAAATGAAAGACAATTACTGAAGAGCAGCAATTATAAGTTACAGGGCAGTCATGCTGATGCAATAGCTAGGTCACTGCTCCGATTTTTTTAAATTGGAGGGGAGGGAAACTTAACCTCAGTGGCATAAACCAATCTGTGACCTGCTTGTACCATTTTAACAGAGATATTATTTTGAACAATGTCCTGTGAAGCATAAAGTACTACTTACGCTACCGAATGCAAAACTTTGGTTTTAAAAAAATCCCTTTAAAAGAAATTTCACGTTACAGAAGTTATGTATCACAGAATTTTATCATTAATATCTTGCCTGAAATCACATCCCCATTCTTCTAGATAGAGGAGTGAAAGAGTTGAAACACAGTCTCTCTCTAGTTAGTTATTAGGTGGAAAAGCCCCCAACCTAGTAGGAAAGAGAGTTGACTGTCTCTACCATCCCTCTTCCTCCCCTTTTTGCATCTTGATATCTAAATTTCTGTTCTGCTGCATCAAGTCAGGTAGTTAGGGAGCTAGAATAGGAACCAGTGAGGGGAAAGTGCAACCTGATATAAACGCAAAGGGCCAAAAAAGAGCTTGGTTACAACTCTACTCTCTGCTCCCCCATCCACAACGCACAACAGCACACCACAAAAGTCCTCTCTTTAGAGGATGACTGTTAGGGACTAAAGAAAATATGTCATGGGAAATTACCTGCTGTATGGAATTGGGAAAAACATACTGTTAACATAAGAATAGGTAATGCAAAAACATTCTTTAAAATGGGGCTCTGCCCTCATCCTGGGGTTGGGGGGTGGGGAAAGGAAATAAGCTGCAAAGATTTCAAGTCATATAATCCACTCTATTCTCTTCCCATTGATTTTCCTGGAAAACACAGACCAGAAATTGTACATTTCTGCTTTGTCTAGGATTTTAATTCAAGTCAAAAACGATGTGTAACAGTAAAATTCAATAAATTAATCCTAAAGTAAAACGTGAGGGTCCAAGGATACACCAGTAGTGAATCTGCAGAAGGTCCTATTTCGCTCTGCCCTCTGGGTCTTTGGTTTTTGTCTAGAATTGTGGCCATGTGAGATACTCATACATGAGGTGCTAAAGCTGGAGGTTCATGATCTTAAAAGCCTGATCTAGTAAAAGTAGATTGGAGGAAAAATAAAAAGTTGATGAAGAACAGAGGCCAGATCAAATGAGATGCTATTAGAGAAGATCAAAGAACACATGCTCAAATACGCTCCCATAGAAGAAGGCGTGTACAGGAGAATTAACAGGAAGAAAGGTAAAGGAATTAACTTGTCTTTACCAAAAAAGAAGGAAAAGAAATGGAAAGGCCAGACAGGTGGAGACAGGCAGACTCTGATGCATGTACATGCGGGGTGTGTCCCATTCATCTCAGCAGCCCCCACAGCACCTACCCCTCACAGTGCCTTACGCAGAGCAGGCACTTGGTAAATGTGTATTTGCTGAATGGCAACTGCCAACGGTAGTTCTCATATTCTTATAAGGAAGAGCCACCGAGGCGTTTGGAGAGGGAGGCAAGGGCCACAGCCACAGTAACAATGGAAACAAAAACAAAAAAAGGAAACAAAAGGTGAGGTCTTCTAAGCCAAAATTACTTCGCTCCCCGCTGTGCACAATACATAGTGTTCTAACTCCAGGTATTGCTTTTAAAATAACTCACTAGTAACTACAACATGTTAAAGGAAAAAAGGTAGTAACTAATGCCACAAAACTCCAATGCTGGCATTTCCTGAAATCCCTGAAGCTCCTACTACCCTTTGCTATTCCTTTTAAATACTGTAAAACTTACAATGCCATTTATGTGCTTTGTATCTGATTTCTTATGATATATTTTTGTTTTTATTATAGTAATTTTTTTAGAAGGTAGAGGAGAAAAATATCCAAATACAGCATCAGGTCCACTTCTGCTCAAGTGTTAAAATCAGTCGTTATACACACTTTATAGAGAGACCAGCTATGAAAGAAGGCACTTTCCTCTCATTTGCAAGTGCCTGTAGCCTTAGAAGCCACACAACTTTCCACATTTTTCCTAGGTAACAGGTTTCTATGTTCTCCTGTTATATGAGAACAAAAGTTGAGAGAGAAAGATTTCCCCACTGATCTCTCAGTGCTCTCTTCAGATGCCCAGAAAACCTCATGGTGGGTATCTATCCGAAATGCCTCTGCCCCAAAGGAGACATTTTCCAAAGAGTTATGAATTATTGCAACAAGGAGACCAACTAGTCACCTTAGTAGTATTTATAAACAGAAAATGTCAATTATTCGTGTTGTGGGAAGTCAACCAAAAACAAAGGAAAGAAGACTGAAGACTTAAGCTAAAAGAAAAAATAGTTTTAAATATTTTCGTCTTCTTTTTTAAGGACAAGTTTTTAAATGCACATGCCCTACTAGGTGCCAATAAGGACCTGAATGATAACGTGTGTGAATGCCCTAAGATGAGTGCCAATGGGGTGGGCAGATAGTGGTCAAGTTTAGATATTAATTTCATTATACAGAAAAATAAATATAAGATTCAAAAACTGAAAACCCATTTTACCTGGTAAGTAAAACATTATTCTAAAAGGAAGACGGAGTTTTCTAAGGTTAAAAGTTACCAAGTAAAATGAAGTTGTCTAATAAAATTCATCATTCTCGTATTCCTACTACGGAAAGAAGAAAAGAAATTCTTTTTTCTGTGGTTAAGTTATCTTCCTAAATGACTTCTTTTAATTAAAGGGGGGGGGTGGGATTTTCCATGAGTTTCAATTCTACAAATGCCACAAACAGCTTCTGAAGCTGAAGCTATGACAATGAACTTCCGTGTCACAAATAGGAGGAGGAAGTAGAAGGGAACAGTGCAGAGGAAACACAGTGACATTGTATTACAGTAGGTATTTACGTCTGCTATCCTCATCCAAGGTAAGGTCAACAACTTCTGCTGGTGAAGCCCAAGTCTGCTGGGGAGTCACAGCAGTCCATGACTGTGTCTGCCGGGTGCTAACATACTGCGTGCCTGGACCATGCTTCCACGAAGAAACACTCTGAATCACACCTCCTCGAGGATGAACACACCTGCAATTGAGATGACGAACAAAAGCACGGTTAATCCGTAGGAAAAGTAGAAGACAACATGACTTCGGTTGTACTGATGAACATTTTTACTAAGATAAGCCTACTATGCAAGTTCATGAAACCTACAATCAATATTCTTCCCTCCATGTCTGTCTCCACTCGCATCCCCACCCTCAGTTTAGCCTTAAAAAGGCCAAAAGTCTCATCTCAGTAAGAATGGAAACAAAATAAAAGTCTGGAATTGTGTCCAAATAAGTCACTGACCATGGGTAAGATGATGTTCCTCTGAACTCATTTATATCTCTGGGATCTTCAAGGCAGGGCAACATATAAATCCAGAACAAAATTAAGATGCCCAAGCAATCTTAGTCGGAACATACAATGACAGTGACAGTAATACCCTCTACAGATCAGATTTCTAAAAGTTGATAAGTACTAGGTCATGTGTAAAGGATCAATTTCCCTTGTCCTGGAGGTCACAACAGAAGCACTTGGCTCGTTCATCAGAATCACTTACAATTTGGTTCAGTGAAAGTAACAAAGCTAAAGTCCTCAGTTTAGGGTCCCTAAAGGGTCCTATTGGACGACAGAACTACCTTGCTGACAAATCACACCAAGAGTTCACCGAAGAAAACTGTTTCAGAAACACTGACAGCTTGAATTCCACATTCCAGCCAAATCATAGAATTGTGAGGCTGTAGGATGAAGCACTAAGTTTTTACTCAAATCAGAGGAAGCCAGGTGGCTTGAGCTATCATTGCTACATATGTCCTCAAATCTAAGTTGCTGAAAAGTCCCCATATAGTTTATGTGAGAAGTAGTAAGTGTCACGAGTTTAGTCACACCAACTACCACAGTGGCTCCTGAGCAGATGTTCTGATGATCTATATACAAAGAGTGATGCTGGGTCACTTGAGAATTGCAGCTTTGATTTAATGCTACCTGTACCACCTGGTTCAAAAGAGCATTAGGTAACAATGGACAAGATGCAGTTGCAGAACTGTCTCAAGGACTCTTAAGCTCCTGGAAGGATGCCCTGTCCAACAAAGGCTAGCCTGAAAAATACTCCCTTCTGAGAAAGTTGCTGAAGAACAGTTCCCTCGGGATCAAAGCAGGGGGCTGAATACAGATTTGTTACAGTACCAGAGGCCTACCATCTGTTCAGAAATGGGCTAAGTAGCTGCTAACCCAGAGGCGACTGCATTTTCAAAGATTAGCAAGTGAAAAGCGCTAAAATAAGGGCCATAAAGCCCAATGTTTAATCCTTATCTGTCCAACCCATTAAGTAAACTCAGATTAACTGACCATGTAGTCATGGAAGAATGTCAGCCGAAGGAGCCCATTCAACACCTGTGCAACTGATGGCCAATATACTAAGTTTTCCTAAGCAATTTCAGTTCTTCATTTGACAATTCCAATGGACCTATGAGGGAGGCACGGAACTTATTATCCACACTCTATCAAGAGGGAGATGGAAGCTGAAACAGGTTACATGATTTGCCTGGGGCTACACTGCTTGAAAGTGGCAGGCCAAGGAACTTCCATAGAGACAGGTCTGATTTCAGGTCCAATACTTTCCACATCATGTTGTTATTTTACAGAAGTGTGTATTAAATTATATAGTGAGAGTCATGAGAATGACAAGATAGGTCCCGACTAACAATTTAAAAGTATAAAGTTTTGTTACATGGATATATTGTAAAAACATTTCAAAAATAAAACATAAATAAAAATATAAAGTTCTCTAACGGTTCAAAAGCTCATCTGTACAAACACTGATTAAAGCTGGCTAAACATTTAGTAAGAATTCAGGCAAAACAAAGTCAATATAAGTTTTGGCAGAATTCCTAGAAATATCTCTGAAACAAAAGAGGTTTATAGTCCCAATTGTTACTCTGCACTGCTCCCTAAGTAATCATACAATGTAACATCAGGCAGTGGCTTTAAAGGGGGTCTGATCTAATCTTCATTTTACAGAAGAAAAAACTGAGCCAAAAGACAACTGCCCAGGCAGAACAAAATCAGGTCTCCATTCACAGGTTTATTTTCCACTACATAACTACGCCTCCCTCAGACTACACCTCAAGTACTCTACTATGTTTGATTGAGAGGAGCACTCTAGTTCCCAGGGGCATTCAACAAACAGCAAAGCAGATCCTAGAAAGTGTCTGGTATAGGAAGAGAACTAGGAGAATGAGAGGTTTAGAGACCATATGTACTACTAATGAAAGGCTGAAGGAAAGAGAACAAGGAGATGAGACACTACAACTATCTAAAGAGACTACTCCTACAGTTATGTTACCAATGATTCAGTTACCGGAAACCAACTTAAGCTACTTCAAGCAAAAAGAGAAATTTATTAGGATAGTGGAGCGTGGCAAAGAATCTAGGGATGACGGAACAAGCGCCAACCCTCTCATAGTCAATTTCTCTCACTTTAAAATTTTAGATTCTCTGGAAAATGTGAGGATCCTATCTTTGGCCAAAAGCTTTCCTGGTTCTAATTAGTTGTCGACAGAAGGACAGCTCCCAAAGAAGGGAGAATCACTGTGAGCTGGGCAGCCACCACGAAAGGTGCTACTCTACCTTGTACAGAGATCTTGAGAGCATAGTAAGAACCATGAATCAGTTTCTGGAGGGCAAGTTTTGGATAATCATTACTACACAATTACAGCCATTACAAAATGGAATAAATTGCCTTTTAAATACTCAAGTAATTGCTGGGGCATCTGTCAGGAATGTTAAAGAAGATTCTAAGATGACCTCTTAGGTTGTCAATGACTTTTAAGATTTGTTCGAAAATAGGCAAAACTATTCTTAAAAGTCAGGACAGTTACAGGGGGAAAGACAAGAGGGAAGTTGTGGCTGGAAAGTGGCACAGTGGGACTTCCATTCTTCGTTTGATCTAAGTACTGGTTACTTGGGTATGAGCACTTTGCAAAAATTAAAGTGTACACTATGACTTTTCTATGTGTGTTATAAGCCAATAAAACATTCAAAAAATATATTATGTTTTAATGACCTCGACCACACTGAATAATAGCTAGATGAGAACAGAATAAGAAGAATGAGAGAGGCTCAAAATTTTGTGAGGCAACTAACATAACAAATAGAATTTCATGCATCATCACATATGCTTTTCCTGCACTATGAAAGATTTGGGGTGGGAGCATAGCTGGCTGGTTTTCAGTTGGTCCAATCCAATTCTCGGGCAGATACAGTCCTTGTTCTCACAAAGCATTTAATCTGCCTATGACTGGTAGCAGGTATGAAACACAACTTAGAGCCACATTTTGCATTTTAGAACCAACCAGGCCTCACTTCCCAAAATGTTACAAAAAACACTTTATAAACAGTAAGTCTTAATAGAATAATTTCCTGTTTTTCATACACTGAAATGAATAAAGGAGAGATTTCACAGTGGGAATGAAGGAAAAAAACACAAAAAGAGAGCAGGCTCTGATGGCCAGCTTTTGATATAGTTACCTTACTATTCTAAGAAAACAACATTAAAAATTAATCATTTTTGCTCTCATTTACAGAGCCTGAAGGTGACCTCTTAGATAACATTCCTACTTATTTTTCCTAACTGTAGATGAAATGAATCCTTGTGATTTTAGGGAAATGCTCATCTGCCTCCCTAGCTTTTTCTTTTAGGATTAATGCTAGCAACTGGTTCTATGAAGCAATTAGTCTTAAATGCAAAAGCTTCCTGCATCAATTCTTTTGCTGAGCAATGAGCCAATATTAATACCAATGACCACAGGACTAATAGACTAAAATAAGGTAAGAGTCTGATTATTAACAAAAGCCTCAGAACAGGTACCAAAGGAACTATCCCAACACAGTTCCACAAGAAAAAGATCTGCAGTATATGCAGTCATCTTCCTAGAGCAATTACCAATGAAGCTGGGAGAAGAGGAGAAAGAAAAAGGACCAAGAGCAAAAACAGATAAATATTGGCATGAGGGTCATAAATTAAAACTTCTGGCGAAATTAAGTGGGCACAGAAGAACTAGAGGTGTTAAGAAAGGCTCCATCTCACTAGCAAAGAGCATTTGTAAAATTGGACTGTCTAAAAATTAACATTTGGAAATAACATTTGGCCTTGGGTCAGGAGTTCACCACAGCAATACAAGGCAGCCATAAAGGATGCACTCAACCATTAGTTCAGAAAGCACGCTTTCTAGGCTAGCACTAGGAGAAACACAAAAGCTAAGTGAATACAACAGAATCTAAAAGAATAGGGAAAGATATTAACATGCGAGAAAAGAAAAACAACTTTATCAAAAGGGGAGGGGGGCCGGGTGCGGTGGCTCACGCCTGTAATCCCAGCTCTCTGGGAGGCCGAGGCGGGCAGATTATTTGAGCTCAGGAGTTCGAAACCAACCTGAGCAAGAGCGAGACCCCGTCTCTACTAAAAATAGAAAGAAATTAAT
>CAUYRB010077500.1:0-12166 GCA_963574695.1 Propithecus perrieri
CAGCCTTTTAACAGGGGGCAGCTTTATGTCCTGATATGTTGTAATACAATCTCTAAATTATGGGGGCTTGGAGGGATATGGGGAACAGTGTGGATATATGCCTTTTGTGTTTAAAAAAAAAAAAGAAGGAAAGAAAAGAAAAAGGCAAGAAGAAAATGCATGTGGGTGTTTAAAAATGCATGGAGTTATCTCTGCAAGTGTATGCCAGACACTTGACAAGGGCTGCCACAGGGGGGCAGAATGGAGCCTGCAGGACAGGACAACAGGGGAAGCTTGCTTTTCACTGTCTCCTTAGTGGACCCTTTGAATTTTGCACCACGTGCAAATATTATTAAATATGTTACAAAAGCAGAACTATCTTGTTCTTCCCTTCTGGCCATTGTGCCTTCCCCATACAAAACAGTCCTCAGCCAGCCTGGCTAAGTCCCTAAGAACTTTAGGATTTCACCTTCTAAAAGTCTACTCAGCATTTAATGGTTCATCTAATTTTTAATTACATGGTAGTCATTGCTTTATTCTAATTAAATTGCAGCCGTCTTCTGACCAGGAAGTATGTTCTGCCATAGCACTCTATGCTCATTCCACAGTCAACGATGTTAAATGGAGTGAAAATACAGGTCAGTGGTGCTCACTTGGCAGTCTACTGGGCAACTCTTCTTCCAAACCCATTGGAAACAAATGAAGCAACAGACAGAAATTTCAAGGA
The DNA here is from genome assembly GCA_963574695.1 of Propithecus perrieri. Lineage (NCBI taxonomy): Eukaryota > Metazoa > Chordata > Mammalia > Primates > Indriidae > Propithecus > Propithecus perrieri. The sequence continues at coordinate 707 of CAUYRB010077500.1, forward strand.
TTTTGTTGTGAATACCAGATAAGTAAGCTACTCTGAAAAAATGTGTAGACTAGTAAGCAAGTAGTTTATTGAAAGAAATTTAAACCTTTAATAATATATATTTTTCTTTTGCTTTCTTTCTTCAACATATCCCCAAACCCAACTCCTAGATGGAATGCTACAGTCATCTGGCGAAAAACAAAATGTTTTCCATTAGGATGGAACTAACCAACTTATAAATATACAAAATCTCCAGTTCCCAGCCTAAATTAGATATGCCAGATACACGAATGTCAAGGAGAGACCAATAAGACTACACAGCTTAAGTTGATTCGTGTCCCCTGAGGCTCGGTTCCCACGGATTCCAAAAGCACATGATAAATCCTTCAGAGCTCATGGCAGTGGTCCCAAATTCATACCAATGCCAAAAATGGATAAGAAAATACTAAGCATAAAACATTTATCAGATAACCTAGAATAAATTTCCCCATTGAGTTGTATTTTGTTTTCCCAATGTCAGATGAAAACGTAGCAGTTGTGTCTTAATTGCCAAGCGAGAGTGACCTGGACAATCGCACATGCCCTGCCACACCTGAAGGTCAGTCTCCGCGGTGATGCAGACCCAGGGAGGCAATGCGGCTGGGATGAGCCACTGCTGCAGTCTCATCTTTCACAGATGCCATTCTTGTGCCTCTGAAGGATCTCAACAGAGGAAAACTGAGAACAGTACAGATTCATAAGACAACTCAAATTGAGTGTTGTAGTCAGAGATTTTTCTTTAAATTTTTCACCTATTCATATGGAATAATCATCCTTTTTTTCTTTCATCCTCATGCTTTGACCTAATGAATAAACAGTCCATAAATCATGGCATGGCATTTTATAAACCTGAGCCACTGACTACTTTCTTCTTTCTTCATTTCTGTATGGTTTCTGATTCCTTTGGCATCTATTTCCTCTCCTAGTGAAAGTATTTCAGAATGGCTGGTGATATCTTACTGTCCACTGCTGAAGACACCTATGGGGAAGGCCTGTGGCCTCTGGCAGAAAGGTGGTAATAAATCCAAAGTGGGTGCCTGCTGTGTACCCTGGTGTCATAGAGAGGGCAAGTGGGGCTTAGAACCTTCTAAGAGAGGCAGAGTCACGTCTGCCCATGAACACGTGCAGTCTCCTGACTGGGACGCAGCCTCACGTATCTGCTCTCTGCCTCCGGACAACCCCACATCCTACCTTTGAGCAAGACACTTCAGGTGGGAATGGCAACTCCTGTCCCTGCAGTCCCTGATGGTTTTTCACTGTTTACATTTGTGTTCTCAGATGTCTCCAAGGGTTTTGCAGCCGCCATGCCACTTCACGTCTGCTCCTGCGGTATTCTCCTGCCATCCGAATCCACACACAGTGAAACCAGGGGACAGTGTGCGGAGCTCTGGAGTAGTGCCCTGGCTTTGCTCCCACCCCTGCGGCTAAGGAATCTGTCTTTGCTTCTTAAATTGCCCAAGAAGCTGCATTTATGGCAAGTTAAAGCCTCAGAGCCATGTGAGAGAGGGCTGGACGTGACCACCTAGGGAAAACATCTGTTTTAATCCACATGTTAACTTGTAGGGGATTTGAGGCATGCAAGGAGGGCCCGCTCATCATGATGAGGAGATGGTGAAGCAAAAGGAGCCATTCAGCAGAGGACAACACTTGCACAGGGAGCCTGGGGATGCCTCAGTCAAGCACATCTCTTTATAAGCGGCACCTGGGCCCTGCCCTAGAGGCGAGAGGGTAGGAGCAACACTGGTTGAGGACACTGTGGGCTGTAAAAGCCTCTGGCATGAAGAACTTGGTGGGACTTTCATATTATCTGTGAGTAATAAAAAGGTGATAAAAAGATTACTGTCACCCAAAACTCAAGTATCAAGAGTGTATGAGCTGAAATAAAGAGGGCCATGGCTGTGAATAAAGTGTGTAGCAGTCTGTACTAGGGAAATAAATTTTTAAAAAACCACTTAGAAAATTTGACCTTCATTACTTAAAGGCGCTAAATGTGCATGCAGGAATTCTATTTTGTTCAATACTTCTTTATTTGTAATGTGCCTGCAATGTCACTCCTCTGCTCAAAACCCTTAAAAGCTCCCCATTTCACTCAGAGGAAAAGCCAAAATCCTTCAGAGAATGAGAAAAAAAGTCACAGACTGGGAGGAGATATTTGTAAAGTGCATATCCAATCAAGGACTTGTGTTGCAGATATACAAAGAATTCTTAATACTCAACAATATGGAAAAAAAAACCCAGTTTTTAAAATGGGCAAAAGATCTGAACAGATGAAAAACCAAAAATGATACACAAATGGCCAGTAAGCATATGAAAGATGTTTAACATCATCAGGGAAATGCAAATCAAAACAATGGGATACCACTACAAACCTATTGGAATAACCCAAATCCAGAACACTGACAACACCAAAGGCTGATGAGGATGTGGAACAACAGGAACTTGCATTCTTTGCTGGGGGTAATGCCAAATGGTGCAGCCACTTGAGAAGGCAGTTTGGTGGTCTCTTACAAAATTAAACATAGTTTTACCATACAATCCAGCAATTGTGCTACTCGATATTTATCCAAATGAGTCAGAAACGTATATCCACACAAAAATCTGCACGTTTGTTTATAGCAGTTTTATTCATAGTTGCCAACACTTGGAACCAAGATGTGCTTCAATAGGTGAGTGGATAAACAGTGGTGCATCACACAATGGGATTATTCAGTGATAAAAAGAAATGAGTTATCAAACCATGAAAAAACATGGAGGAACCTTACATGCATATTGTTAAGTTAAAGAAGCCAATTGGAAAGGTTACACACTATGATTCCAACTATATGACATTGTGGAAAAGACAATACTATTGAGACAATAAAAAAAGCAGTAGTTGAGAGCGGTTGAGGGGAGAGACGGATGCCTAGGTGCAGCACAGCAGGTTCTAGTGAAACCACTAGATTCTAAAGGGTGGATACATGTCATATAAATGTGTCAAAACCCAAAGAATGTACAGCACAGAGTGAACTCTAAATGTGGACTTTAGTTAATAATAATGTATCAGTATTGGCTCATCAATTGTAACAGGCATACCACACTAATGCAAGATGTCAGTAGGGGAAAGAGGGTGAATGGAGGGTATATAGGAACTCTCTGTACTTTCGGCTCAGTTTTTCTAGAAACCTAAAACTGCCGCAAAACTAAGGTCTAATAATAATAATAATACTAAGCTAAAGTCCTTACAATGGGGAAGCAGGTCCTGCACAATCTGCTCCCTTGTTCCCTCCATGACCTCCTCAGCCAGCTGCTACTCTCCCCAGTCACACTGGCCTCTGCTCTTATGGAACTTTCCAGGCAGGCTCCTACCTCAGGACCTTTGCATCAGCTGCTCCCTCTGCCTGACACACTCTCCTCCCACATATTCACCTCACTCCTGCCTCTGCGCACATCCATCCAGTCGCTGTCCGAACTCCACTTCCCAGTAACACCTCCCGAGATGACCAATGTAAAATTGCAATGCCTCCCCAGTTGCTGGCACTTCCAAGCTCCACCGTGCTGCTTTCCTCTGTAAAATCACTGGCAAACATACCATGTACTTGATATATGTGGCATGTTTATAGACTATCTCCCTGCACGATATGGTATGTGCTCCATGGGCAGAGTATTTGGTCTGTTTGGACAACATGGCATATACAGGCTGGCACTTAATAGATTATTTGTTCAGTGAATTCATGAATTAAGGACCTGTGATACATCATGATTATAGCTATCAGAAGTGAAGCTGAGTGATGCTGAGATAGCACCTAGAACCAAAAAGTAATATAATTGGTCTAATACAAGAATTGAATATTTAAGACAGGAACTTTCTTCAAAAACACCTGGAAATATAATTGCTGCAGGCAAAACGAATAGAGAAATGAAAGGTTACCTTGGTTTTACCTTAAAACCTTAACTCCTTCCTGTCGTGCCTGATCATCCTGTTACCACTGGTTCTGCCTAAGGCCACTGCCCATGTGCTGCCAGCTCTCTCCCAGGACTTCCCACACTCAGGTCCAGGCTCAGTTTCCTCTGTGTGTGTGTCAGGGTGTCAGTTCAGCAAGGGCTGTGGAGAGCAAGCTCTGGTTACAGCTCCATCTCCCTATCACTGAGGAAAATCACTGGCCCAAGGCTGGGTGTCCCCCTAACCAGCTGGCCTGCTCCCTCAGGCCACATTGGGCTCCTATCAGCCACAGCGTTATGCAGCCATCCACAAGACCTGCATGTTTAATAGGGTTAGGGTGGCCTTACATTAGCTTCCTAAATGTCCCAGGAGGCCAAAGCAAGCTGCTAGAGACCTCATAGGATTCTGACATTTCAGAGATGACAGATAGAGACAGAGAGATGGAGAGGGAGAGACAGAGAAGCAGAAACAGAGACACAGAGAGGGACAGAGACAGAGACATAGAGAGGGAGAAACAGAGAGGGAGAGACAGGGAAGGAAAGACGGAGACACAGAGAGACAGAGGGAGAATCGGAGACAGAAAGGGAGACATAGAGACAAGGATAGGGAGAGACAAAGACACAGAGAGGGAAAGACAGAGAGAGGGAGAGGCAGGGACAGGAAGAAAGACAAGGGAATGAAAAGGGCCTTGCCAAAACTGCACTGAGGTCATTGTTTCCACGCTGTCTACTTCGTCCCCTGACAGCATCGGGAAGCATGTACGACCCTGGACAACCTGCCCATTTTTCATGTTTTCTCTCTGTTCAGAGCCGGCGCGTTCCACAAACCGGTCCTCAAGCTCGCTGATTCTGTCCTCTGTCATCTCCACTCTACTTCTGAGCCCACCCAGTGAGTTTTATTTCAGTTACTCTATTCTTCAGTTCTATAACTCTCATGTGTTTCTTTTCTATAAGTCTTATTTCTTTGCTGAGATGTTCCCTTTTTTCATTTGTTTCTAGAGATTCTGCAATTGCTTTCTGAAGCCTCTTCATGGTGGCTGCCTGGAAATCCTTGTCAGATGAATCCAGCACCATTCACCAAGAGGAGAAATGGTCGCTAAAGTCGCTTCGGCAAAGCTGCTATAAAGGGGCTTCCATGACCACCGGAACCAGGTTTCCCGACCGGAACCCAGCTCTTTCTGTGCCTAATCTATGTTTTCTCCTGTGTCCAGACTTGGGAGTGGGGTGTTGTCAAAACTGTCATCATTTCCTCTATCTTCAATAAAAAAGTGGATTCTCAATTGGCCAATTTGCAACTAAGTTGCAAAGTTCCCACATATGAGTGAAAACATGCAGGGTTTAACTTTCTGTTCCTGGCTTATTTCACTTAACATAATGTCTTTCCGGTTCCATCCATGTTGCTGAGAATGACGGGACTTCATCCTTGTTCATGGCTGAATAGTCTTCTCCCTCCACACTTAAATGCCCCAAAGCCCACAGCACTCAGGTCTGTTCTGTCTTGAACTAAGAAGGCACCAGTTAGACTTGTCCACCATGAATTGGGACACACTGAGGTGAGCAAGAAGCCCATGGAAAAGCACCCAGGTGAGCACAGCCTGGTCTCCTGTCTTCTTAGAGGCTGGTCCCAGGTTGTGGCACTGCTGGGTTATTAGCTCAGGGGGCTGAGTCGGTGGCCCCAGGACCAGCGGCAACAGCATCACCTGAGAACTTGGTAGAAATGCAGAGTCTCACCCCAGCCCCAGGCCTGCTAAGTCAGAAACCTGGGGTGGAGTCCTGCACTGCTTCCCAGCCTTCTGGCAATGCTGACGCACAAGCACGTTCAGCACCCACATCACCACCTAAACCACAGGTAAGGAAGGTGAAGGACTACCATGACTTGAAAGCAACTTGAAACAATGGTGCTACTAATTCTCATGTCAGTAACGTCACCAGATTTTTATATGCGACGGACGGAAACGTTGAGCAGCTCTGACTGTAAGAGAAGGAAAACCAAACCAACCCAGACATTTTAGCCCATAAGCTCCTTTACGTGTGTGTACATGTGTGTATGTGTGTATATGTGTATGTGTGTATGTGTGTGTATATGTGTGTATACGCATATGTGTGTGTGTGCATATGTGTGTGTGTATATATATGCATATACATATGTGTATATCTCACTCTCACTCTTCCTTTCTTCAACATCCCCACCCCTTCTTCTAATAACACTCTCTCCCCACCATCCTCCCAAAGGATTAAGGAGAAAAAAATAACTGATGTGCTTACTTCTCCCACACATGGAGACAGAACTGAATTGTGCATGTTTTAATGCCTTGAATTGGAAATATAATACTCCAAAACATCACTTACATTTATTGCAGTTATTTAGGACCTATATTCCCAAAAAACACCACTTGATCTACTGTTACCTCCCTTCATTTATCATGATGTGTAACACATTGTGAGCATTTTCTAAGTGGAAAGAGAAAGCAAATTCCAGGAGAGATGCATGTATATTCATAAAATTATAACACAAATCATCCTCAACTTGCACCTGAACTTTCTAAAATTTATACATTGACATTCCTAAGATGCCTTAACTATACCAAATCTGAACTGTCAAATGTCAACTGCAAAACAGAGACACAGCAGAGAGCAGTCAGTTTTTGGTAGTGTCGCCATCCGTACCTTAAAAGCCATTCATTACCAAATGAATCAAAGGGGAAAGATTAAACACCTATCTTGAAAACATTTATAAAAGATGAAAATCTTAGAAGTTCTCAGAGTGACAACTGTTTAGGCTCAACACAACGCTCACTGGACTTCAACTAACGGACTTATCCATAGTGAGGGAAAGAACGCATTTTAACACCAGGGAAATGAAAGAAAAAATATCATGGCCACGATTCCCTGAAGCTATGGGAAGGAATACATTCTCTAGACCCTCTTTTATTGAGAGAAGTAAGGTTGAAGGTCAATTTCCTCTTAACAGAGTTTTCAGGACAGTCAATGAGCATCACAATCGCCTGCTCAGTCCCCTGCACATGCCCCAACACCCGATGGGTTTCGACGGGCACCCAGTGTCCGGCCACTGGCATGGACCAGCCACCCTGGCACCCTCCACAGCCCCACCTCCCACGCCCTGCTCCCTCAGCCCTCCAGGCTCACATCTCCCTCCCTGGGCTCCCCTCGTCACTCCAGCACGTGGCTCTTGCTGTCACCAGCAAAGTGGTGAGGCTGAGGGGGCCCACAGACCTGGGTTTGTCCAGGCCTGCTGTCCCAGAACAGTTTTTCACAGTGCCCTCTCTAAGGTTTTTGGATGGCATTCACCTTCCCTCCTCCCCTGACTTCCAGCCCCCAGCGTCTCTCCTGACTCATGGCCTTGAACCACCCTTCCTCATCTTCCAGCTCAGCCGCACTGCCCAGCTATGAATTTCCAAGTACCCCAGGTTGCACCATCACCTCCGCATGAGAGACTTGGCTTCTATTCTCATCTCTCCATGAATCCTGGGTTTATGCTCCAGTCTGGGCTGCTCTGAGCTCCAACAGCTCCTCACTCGGCACCGACTCATTCCCCATCTCCTTGCCCCAAGCCTAGGCCTCACCCAGGGCTCCTCAGAGGCGACACTCCCATCTGTCCTGCTGTGTGCCCAGAAACCTTGGAATTACCCTAATGCTGCCTGGCCCATCCAGGCCTCTCTCACTCCTGACATGCCAGGTCTCAAAGGGGCCCCTCTGTCCAGCGCATGCACACCCCTCCTCTGATCAGTCTCCAGTCAGAGCTCACCTCAATACCACTTCTTGAGGATGAGGACAGTCTTCCCTAAACCACCACCCGTGCACACCTGCCAAGTCTCAACCAGCTGCCTTTGCTGCACGTGTTTGGAGATCTGTTTCTCGCCTTCAGATCTTATTTCATCTGTAATGCAATCAATTCATGTAACTTCTTTAATGTTACTCTCCCCCACTAGGGAGTATGTTTGTCTATTTTGTGAATCATTAAATCTCCAGTGCCTAGCACAGTTCTTGGAATGCAGTAGACACTGAAAAAACATCTGAAGAGAAAATAAACAAATAAATAGATAAATGAGCTCTCTAGTAATAAATCATGCCCCCCCATAAAATTATAAGTACACTATTTACCTTCGTACAATAAAATTCTACACGTTTTCTAGATTCACAATTAGATTCAAAAGTAGGGGAGAGCCAGCGAAGTGAACGAAAGCTCCATTTCACACAAGGAAAACACAGTTACACACAGGGAAGACAGTCGCATGGCACGTATTGCAGCGTCACTGACATACAACAAATTGCTTACGTTTGAAGTGTGCAATCTGGTAAATTTTGACATATGTGTGTGCACCCTAATGAAACCGTCACAGGAATCCAGAGTAAGGACCCACCCTTCACCCAGAAGTAGCTACTTTGCAACCACTTCCTCCTCCCATGGCCTCAAGGAAGCAAAGCTTTACTTTCTGTCACTAGAAAGTTTACATAAGCGGATTACACAGCATGTACCTTCTTGTCTAGCTTCTTTTCTTCAGCATAATTTTGAGGTTCATCCATGTAATAGACCATTCTTTTTCATTGCTGAGTGGTATTCCACTATGTGGATATATTACAATTTGTTTATCCATTCACCAACTGAAAAACATCTGGGTTGTTTCCTACATGTCTTTAATAGTTTGTGGCTATTAAAAATAAAGCTACTATGAACATTTGCATGCAAGACTTGGAATAGACATGTCATGCCCGTTTTCTTGGGCACATACCTAGAAATGGAATGGCTAAAACATTTGGTAGATATATGTTTAATATTTTAAGAAACTGACAAACTGTTTTCTGAAGCAGTTGTACAATTTTACATTCCCACCATAAGTGTATGACAGTTCAAGTTCTTTCCTATACTTGCTGACACTTGGTACGATCACTCTTATTTATTTATTTATTTACTTACTAACTTATTTTTTATTTGTAGAGACAGGGTCTGGCAATGTCACCCAGGCTGGAGTGCAGTGGCATTATCATAGCTCACTGTAACCTCAAACTCCTGGGCTCAAGCGATCCTCCTGACCTAGCCTCCCAAGTAGCTGGGACTACAGGTACATTCCACCACTCCTAATTTTTTTTTTTTTAATTTTTCTTTTTTAAACAGAGTCTCGCTATGTGTTGCCCAGGCTGGTTTCAAACTCCTGGCCTCAAGCAATCCTCCTACCTAGGCCTCCCAAACTGCTGGGATTATAGGCATGAGCCAACATGCCCAGTCTGCTGACTCTTTTAACCTTTAGCAATTATAATAGGTGTGTAGTAGTATCTATCTCATTGTGGTATTAATTTACATTTCCCTAATTACTAATAATGTTGAGCTTCCTTTCAAGTGCTTACATGCCATCTGTATACCTTTTTGGTGAAGTGTCTATATCAAACCCTTTGCCCATTTTAAAAATTAGGTTGCTTGTTTTCTTATTGAGTTTTGAGAGTTCTCTATATATTCTACATACAAATCCTTAAACAGACATGATTTGCAAATGTTTTCTCTCAATCAATGGATTATCTTTTCATTCTCTTAACAGTGTCTTTCAAAGTAGAGAAGTTTTTCATTTTAAGTCCAATTTATCAACTCTTGTATGGATCATGGTTTCGATGTCATATCTAAGAAATCTTTGCTGAGCCCAAAATCCCTTATCTTTTCTTCTGGAAGTTTTTTAGTTTTAGGTTTTACATTTGGATCTATGATTCATTTTAACTTAATTTTTGTATACTCTGAGAGGTAAAGATCGAAGTGCATTTTTTAAAGTATGGATATCTACCTGTCTCAGTATTATTTACTGAAGAGAGTATCCTCTTAACAATGAATTGACTTTGCACCTCTGTTGAAAATCAGCTGTCTGTGTATTTGCGGGTCTAATTCTGGACTCTGTTCCATTCTGTTGATCTATTTATCTTTATGCCAATACCATGCTGCCTTGATTATCGCAGCTTTATGAAAAGCCTTGAAATCAAGCCCTCTAACTTTCTTCTTCCTTTTTAAAATTGTTTTGGCTATTCTAGGTCCTTTGCATTTCCATAGACTTCTTAGAATCATTCATCAATTTCTACAAAAAAAAAACCTTCTGGGATTTTGGTTGTGATTGTGTTAAACCTATAGATCAATGTGAAGAGAACTGACATCTTAACAATAAGCAAGACTTCTGATCCAGAACACTACGTATCTCTCCATTTATTTAGGTCTTTAATTTCACTCAGCAATATCTTGTTTTAGAATGTACACTTCTTTCTTATCTTTTCAGATTTATCCCTAAGCATTTCTCTTTGCTTTCTTTTTCTTTCTTTTGCTTTGTAAATGGTATTTTTAATTTCAATTTCTGATCATTTGTTGCTAATATATAGAAATATAATTGATTTCATGTTTTAATCTTATATCCATCAACTTTGCTAAACTCATTTATTAATTCCAGCAGCTATTTTGTAGATTCCATCCAATTTTCTACATGGACCACCACGCAGTCCACACACAATCTGGATGGCTTTGGTTTCTTTTTGTTGTTTGACTGTTCTGGCTCAGACCTGCAGTACAAGGGTGAGCAGAGGTGGCTCGAGTGGACATTTCAGTCTTTCACCATTGACTATAGGTGTTCACAGATGCTCCTTATCAGGCTGAGGAAGTTTCCTTCTATTCCTAGATTGCTGGGAGTTTTTAATCAGGAATGGATGTTGGATCTTGTTGAATGCTTTTTCTGCATCTATTGAGGTAATCCTATGGCTTTTCCTCTTTTGTTAATATCATGAATTATATCAACTGATTTTCAAATATTTTACCAACCTTCATTTCCTGGGATAAATCCCTCTTAGTTATGACATACTGCCCTTTCCATACGATTCTGAAATTGATTTGCTAAAGGTTTTGAAGGCTTACATCTACGTTCATGAGAGTTATTGGTCTATAGTCTTTTCTCCTAATGTCTTTGTCAAGTTTTGTTAGCAGGACGATGCTTACTGCATAGACTGAGTTGGAAAGTATTCTTTCAGTTTCAATTTTCTAGAAAATTTGAGTAGAATTGGTATCATTTTTTCCTCAAATTTTTAGTGAAATTCACCAGTGATGCTATCTGGCCTGGCATTTTTCTTTTTATGGGAAGCTTTTTATCTAGAAATTTATTTTTGTAATAGATATAGGGTTATTGAGGTTATCCGCTTCTTTTTTTTTTTTTTTTTTTTTTTTTTTTTTTTTTGAGACAGAGTCTCACTCTGTTGCCCTGGCTAGAGTGAGTGCTGTGGCATCATCCTAGCGCACAGCAACCTCAAACTCCTTGGGCTCAAGCGATTCTTCTGCCTCAGCCTCCCGAGTAGCTGGGACTACAGGCATGCGCCACCACGCCCGGCTAATTTTTTCTATATTTTTTAGTTGTCCGGATAATTTCTTTCTATTTTTTTTTTTAGTAGAGACGGGGTCTCACTCTTGCTCAGGCTGGTTTCGAACTCCTGAGCTCAAACAATCCACCCGCCTCGGCCTCCCAGAGTGCTAGGATTACAGGCGTGAGCCAC
>CAUYRB010077501.1:0-65697 GCA_963574695.1 Propithecus perrieri
CATTCTTTCATGTTAAAAGTGTCTTTTAGCTATTGTGAATAGTGCTGCAATAAATGTGGGAGTGCAGTTATCTTACCTTTGTACTTGACAGACAATTTGGCTGAATATAAACTCCTTCAGTCACACTTTCCATTATTATGCCTCTTGTAGATGATCCTCCATTGTCTTCTGATATTAAGTTTGTCAAATGGGGAAAGATGAGATGATTCAAATATTTCCCCCCAAACAATTATCTGATATTTTTATTGGGCTACACAAAATCTCTGTTTAATCTTTGAACTTTAGAAACTTCATTAGGATATAAGGGGTATGTAATATTCTGAGTGGATATTGCCCATTTTCAATATGTATAGTCTTTTTTTTATGTTACTATAGTTTAATTTAATTTAATTTATTTTTTTATTTCAAAATTCTTACGGGGATACAAACGTTGAGGTTACATACATTGCCTTTGCACCATCCTAGTCATAGCTACAAGCGTGTCCGTCCCCAGACAGTGTGTACTGCACCCATTAGTGAATATACCCACCCCCCTCCTCCTTCCTCCCTCTTGCCCGGCACCTGATGAATGTTACTACTATATGTGCACATAAGTGTTGATCATTTAGTACCAATTTGATAGTGAATACATACAGTGCTTGTTTTTCCATTCTTTTAACACTTCACTTTGAAGAATGGGTTCCAGCTCTATCCGGGATGATGCAAGAGGTGTTAGGTCATCATTGTTTTTTGTAGCTGAGTGATACTCCAAGTCTTTCTTTTAAGAAATAAAATAATTATATCCTTAAATATATATTCTCTTCCTTTAGGCTTTTATTTTTCCAAAGGGGGGGATCCATGATATAAATGATAGATCTTCTTTATCTGTTCCCTTTTTTTTTTTTTTTGAGACAGAGTCTCACTTTGTTGTCCAGGCTAGGGTGCCCTGGCGTCTGCCTAGCTCACAGCAACCTCGAACTCCTGGGCTCAAGCAATCCTTCTGTCTCAGACTCCCCAGTAGCTGGATCTACAGGCATGCGCCACTGTGTCCGGCTAAGTTTTTCTGTATATTTTTAGCTAGTATAATTTTAGCTAGTATAATTTTAGCAGCTAATTTCTTTCTATTTTTTTAGTAGAGACGGGGTCTTGCTCTTGCTCAGGCTGGTGTCGAACTCCGGAGCTCCAATGATCCGCCGACCTCGGCCTCCCAGAGTGCTAGACTATAGGCTGTGAGACACAGCGCCGGCCCTGTCTGTTTCTTTTATTTATTATTTTTCTCCTTCATTTTATTTTACAATTTGTCTTCATTTTGTTTTCATTTGTATGCTTTTCTCATTTCTGTCTGCCACATTATTTTGTCTTGATTTCCACAGCACCTATTTTCCCATGGGAATTTTTTCTTTTATCATCTCATCTGTAAAAGATTTTTATTTTTTTCCTACTTTTATATCTGAGATTTGGCAGCTCATTTTTCATTTCATATCCCTTTATAAACTTTGTTCATAGAAATGATTGCTAATTAAGATTTTTAAAAATTGATGGCAATATATTTTTTATAAAATTTTTATCTGCTTCAGGATAAGAATTTTTTTGGTAAAAATTTTAGATTTCTATATTTTACTATTTTTTCTCACTTTTATGATATCTGTGTATAAATGATATGGAAGTCACAATTAAAAAAAAAATCCCCCAGTGACTATGCCCTTGTAAAATTCCTTCCCTTGAGAACAAATTGAACCCCTGGCTTGTACCTAACAAATAGTATACGGCATAAGTGAAAGGCTTTTACAGATTTAAGTCAATTTTGAGTCAATGAAAAGAGAGATTATCCTTGGCTGACCCGACCTAATCAAACACATCCTTAACAGGTAGTCTGGACTCTACTTAGAGAGAGCTATTCTACAGCTGGCTTTGAGAGGTGAGCTGTGAAGTTGTAAGGGAATCACGTCTAGAACCCGAATTCAGCCTTCAGGAACTGAGAGCAGCTACTGGCCTACAGCCAGCAAGATAATGGTGAACTGAGAACTGCAACTTTAAGGGAATGAATTCTGCTAAAATATGAATGGCCTTGGAAAAGGGCCCCAAGCCTTAGATGAGATTGCAGCCCCTGTCCACATGTGATTTTAGACAGGTAGGAACTACTTAATACATGCCCATCCTCCTAATCCACTAAAACTGCGAGATAAGAAATTTGTATTGTTTTGAGCTACAAAGTTTGTGGAAATCTGTTATGCTGCAATAGAAAACTAATACAAAGGGTACAGTTGTTCCTTATATCTTGCTTATTAAATGTACTTTACTTTTCTATACTATATTTCTAAGCTGTTCCTGAAGACCTTTCGTCTTTTTGTGACAACATACTTACTGCTCTCTACAAGATGGCTCAGCTTCATCATCCTTTGTGAGTCTCGAATAAAACTGGCTTCAAAAAACCTGCTACTATCGGGCATTTTCCATGGCATGGCCGACACCCGTTGTCAATCAGCATACATTTCTTTTACACTTCTTAGGCAGTCTAAACTGCTGTCATGCTCAGAACTACCACCATTGAGTGTATCGCTTCTCTCTGCTCCCACGTCTTTATTTCATCTTGTGCAGCTTTTCTTCTCATCTCTACCAATTTTGACTAACTTCGCCCATCCTTATTAAATATATCTCTGTCCTACATTAATGCTAATTGTAGTTATCAGGGATTTCCCCCATTATCCTTTTTTGATTTGGTGATGATGTCCAGAAGAAGATGGAAAAGATGCTGACCTACGCAGTTCACAATGGTAGCACAACCAATAATAAATGTTAATAACAATTTTAAGCGAGAAGAATCATTCTAATATTTTGTTGGTCTACATTTTCACATATCAACCATATGGGATGAAACCGCCTAGTGGCCTAGGCTTTAAAGAGTGGTTCATTTAAATAAACACAGTTTCAACAACCACCCACTTATTGAAATATATTATAATATCCCCTGATGTTTCTCTGTTAACATTATACAGCAATAGTTTCATCTTTTCTTTCCTTGCCTGTTTGCTATTCAGTAACTCTCTCTGCAAGTATTTCTCCTTCCACTTCTCAATTCAGCTCAAAATGAATTTTGTAGTTTTCTTTTTCTTATTTTATTTATATATTCCATTATCTGCTCCTTGTGATTTTCTCTCCTTTTGGATAATAACTCTAGCTTCCCTTGCATCTCCTGCTCTTTCTCACTGCACATTCCCTTGATTCTTCACAAGAAAGACCAGAAAAAGAAAAAGCAGTAGAATTATCCATAATAGTGAAGTGTGAAAGAAGAAAGATTTAAGAATACCTGTTTGTTAATTTCTTACCCATCAAACATATTGAGTTTGTATGGAATATTGTATTAGGTTTGGAATTTTTCTATATATGTGACAATAACTTATTTTCTAAGTAGAATTTTCTAGGTATATATTTCAATCTATCGTCCCTTTATTTTTTTCTGTGACAGTATTTCCTTCTTTCTCTTTCCTAGTTTTGCTCCTTTTGCCTCCAACTTTTATCCTCATTTCCAGTTTCATAAGTAATTCTTCACACGTCTTTTGGTTTCTCACCCTTTCACCTCACAGTGCAAAATTACTCTTACTCCCCTCCCAGAAAATTACTTTCTCTTTCATCTCGTACCTTTGGCATTCATTTCCTGTGGGGTTTCATCACAAACAGCAGCAGGTGATGTTAACTGTTTAAAAGCCATGGAGAAAAAAATGAAAGGCATCAGTTTCCATGGTTGAGATATATACACTCACTTGAGGGGTGTAAATTGTCACAAACAGGTTTATATTAGTTTTCTAACAATAATTTGCATTATCTAATATTAGTATATTAAAAAGACAAGGTGACATAAAACATACTAATAATTTTCTTTTGTATTATTCTCAAATATACTGGCAAGAATCAGAGCAGCTAGGGTGTAACTTCGAAACAGGCAATGTTTGTAATGAGCAACGTATTTCTAAGCACAATTCAAACTTTCCACTTGACACAGAAGTCCCTTTTTAAAAATCCTCTCAGTCTTCAGAATCCTTTTTACTGCTAAAGCAATGTCCTAACACTGCTGTTTTAAGTTTTTTATGGCCCATTAAGTTGAGTGCAAAAGTCATAAATTATCTGTAAAAGTTACCAAAATTATAGCTATCTGCGGTTTTTTGATAAAGGCCAAGAATGTGTTTTTGAAAACACACCCCATTACGTGGAAAATGGCCAACCATGGAAAATATGTCCACTATTCTACTCATTTAAAATGTTATGAGTCATTTAAGTGTTCCTACCTTTTCAACTAGAAAATCTTCATTGATGCAAATTTACAATGAATATTGTCAATACTCTTATTATGGCCATTCAAAAGAGCATGCCATATGAAATAGGAAAGCATCTGCTTTAATTTTTCTTTCTTTCTTTCTTTCTTTTTTTTTTTTTGTTTAGGATGATTCACAAAAGGCACTATAACAAAAACACAATTATTCTTTCAACTTCACAAGATCATAAAACTTCAATCTACCTGAGCTAAACTAATGCAGCTGAGTCTCATTAATATGTTTACCCAGAACATTCAAACATCAAAGATGGAAACATCTGTATTCAAAGTCAGACTTTATTTTATTTAAGAAATAAAAATTATGGTGCTCTTTTCGTATTTTTAGTGTAACAAATTTCCTGGATCCTGAGGCTTTGTGAGTTATGACCATAGCACTGTCAAGCTCACAGACAGTAGACAGAGATGATAATGACCTTTCTTTGTTAATTAAAATGAAATATAGTAAGATTATTTGTTGTTTCTCTACACATTTATTAAAAGGTTTCTAGAGTAGTATAACATATCCTAAATATATTTAAGTCAGAGAGAATATAAACAACATGAAGAAAATTTTAAATAAAATATGATATATTATTGACTTGCTTTTAATAGTGCTCAGAATACAAAATTGTAGTTTTGCCCATAATAATGATAGGAAACTCCAATTGCTACAAATCTGAAATGTGTAACAGTTGTTTCCAAACTTTAAGTTTTCAGCAGATGGATGCTATTGTTTTTTATAAGTGGAATATTGCACAAAGCACTGATCCATGCTTTGGTGAATACTATTGCACTCATTTGTCAGTAAACTTGTGAAGGGACTTTATAACATTTGTTTATTAACAAATCAGTCAACAATAAGAATGATGAGAGGTTTTATGAACACTAAATTGAAATCAAGGGTTATAGAAGATGATTGTGATTTTTTCAAGCTCAGCGTCCAATTTTTGTTTCTCTTATGTGTGGTTTGCTCATTAGTAAGATCATTGTGATTCATCCAAATAGGTAGTCACACAGGCTAACTTGGCTTTTTTTGGGGGAATAGTTTACCATACACTTTCTGCATAATCTTCAATTAATCTGATCCAGATGCTGAAAAGTAGTAATGGGATTCGTTGGTTTTAATTTTAATAGAAAAAATCTACAGATCCCTCATATTTGTTCTTGGTTAGTATTTAATATAGAAAGAAATGACAATTTTCTCAGCCAGTTTATATTTCAATTTTTTACAGAAAAAAAACACCTTTTAAAATGTATCCTGTAATATATTGAGCTAATTAATTATGTAGCATAATTTTTTTCCAGAAAACACAGAGGTTGTTACTGTAGAATATTAACTCCTTGTATACAAATAGTTAAATATATTTTATTTTGAGTTGAATTCAAATTTGATATCATTGCTATATTTGTAAGCATATAAAATTTGCAGTCACTAACCATTGCTAGAGTTGCACTTATTAAAAATAGCAGTAAGATATGCCAGGTGTTAATCCATGAGAAATTTAGCTAATAAAATGTATCAGTATATCAATATCATAACTGAAGTGTATACATACATCTTTCTGTCTACCTATCTATCTAGTTTCATTTGAAATGTTCAAAATAACTTCTGATCTTGAGATGGTCAGGTTTTTTAAAATAAAAATTGTGGTTTTGAACTTACTGTCCACATAATTTCAAATTAAAAATTTGGGAAATTTACAAGTACCTTCATAATATTAACTATGAAGAGGATTATTCAACTTGTTTTATGCGATGGCTACTATCTTGACAGTTAATTTTAGTTTTTATTTCCGTATAGTAACTATATGAAAACATTTTAAAAACAGCTTTTTAATTAACTTAGAGGGCTTTGTATTTTTTTGGCATTGCCTTTATATTTTGTTTAGAGCTTACATTTGTTGTTTACTAATTTATCCACATAGCAATGAAATATACTTAGCACATAGTTGACATTTACTAAAACCTTATTTATGAATATTGGAAAACAAAGAAATGAATCATATATGAAAATAATTTAAGTACTTTTTTCTTTTGCATATATTAAGCATTTTTATAAAGTGGTATAACCTCTTCATACTTGGTTGCATCAATATAATAGGAACATACACATAAAAATACTAGAAAAAACTCAAATGTTTACCATAAGCTAAATCTTTAAATCAAACATTAAAATGAGCAAACATCTATTAAAAAACATTGTATAAATATCATTTGATTATCAGATATGGAAAAATGCAAGTATACTTATCAAATACAATGATGTAAATGTCCATAGTACTGATTTTAATATGCTTTTTCAACAAATATATGCTGTTTTTCCCTCAAATACAAATTAACTTACTTTGAACACTTAATTTATTTTTTGTTTTTAGATTCAATTTTTTAAATTATATTTAATAAAACTAATCTCTTCATACTGTGAAAATTCTTAGAGACCTTCTTTTCTTGCATATTATGTTCCTTTAAAATAATAGTAGAACTTGACCAGAACTATAGAACTGGTCACACTAACCAGTTTGCTATAAGAACTCTTTAGAAAATTTCACTTTGAACTTAAGTGCAATTGGCATTTATATTATGATATATAAATCCTAAAAGTTAATAATTAGATTGCCCTTTTGTGTAAATCTTTTCTGTATTTTGAGTTGATTTTATATATGGTGTGAGATAAAGGATATTATTTAATATATTCCTAGAAAGTCTATTATTAAAAAGATGAATGATAAATTTTGGTGAGAATGTGGAGAAAAGGGAACCCTTTTACAATGTTGAGAGAAATATACATCAGTACAGCTGTTACAGAAACAGTATGGAGGTTCTTAAAAAAACTAAAAATAGAATTACTATATGATCCAGCAATCTCATTTCTGGGGTATATATCCAAAGGATTTGAAATCAATATGTTGAAGAGTTATTTTTACTCCCATGTGCATTGCAGCATTATTCAAAGTAGTCAAGATGTGGAATCAAACTAAGTGTCTGTCAACGGATGAATGGACAAAGAAAATGTGGTCTATATACACAAAGGAATACTATTCAGCCTTAGCAACAGAAGGAAGTTCTGTCATTTGCGACAATGTGGAGGAACATGGAGGGCATTATGCTAAGTGAAATAAAGCAGGCAAAGAAAGACAAATACTTTATAATATCACTTACATGTAAAATCTAAAAAAGTCAAGCTCATAAAGTGTAGAATGGAACGGTAGTTATGAGAGGCTAAGAGTGAGGGGTATGAGGAAAAGGGAAATGTTCAAAGGGTACAAAGTTTCAGTTAGACAGGAATAATACGTTTTTGTGATCTATTGCACAGCATGGTGATGATAGTTAATAATAATGTATATTTCAAAATGCTAAACTGGTGGATTTTAATTGTTCTCATCAAAAAAATTGATAAGTATGTGAAGTGATGGATATGTTAATGAGCTTGATTTAATCATTCCACAACATATACATATATCAAAACATCACATTGTACCCATAAATATATAAAATTATTATTTGTCTATTAAATTTTTTAAAAGGAATCACTCTTTCATATTATTTTGTTTTTCTTTTGTCTTTGAATTATTATACCTTATGTAAGTATTTTGAGCAGATTGCCTTACTTTTTTATCTCTAACAGTTTGGTCAATGTGAGTCATTTAGTGTTGGTTAATTAATAATATTCTTTTAACAACATGAGATTTTATCACATATTGTTTAACAATGCATTTTTTAATTGAGCAACACATCATGAGTAACGTTTTAAATGACTTGATAGTATTTCATCTTACAGTGCATCATAATTTAACAATCCCATCATTCCTGAACTGTGCTTCAGGTTTTCATACTGGCTCTTAAGTAATGTGAGCTAAAGAAAGGAAACTAACACATTTATTGTCCATTTAAAATGTTTGATGTTTTAAACATTATTAAAAATACCACCTTTGTTGGAAAGAATTTATAAATGTCTGTGATATATGGGATAGAATTAAAATTTGTATGTACTATAAATTGGTTATAGAAAGAATTTTTAAATGTAAATTTGATGATAGAAATTGATTTCCTAATTAATATGAAAGCATATCTGCACATTTTATATTGATATATGCTATTAAATATTTTATCTATTTGATGAAATAGATTAAAATCATCTCAGATTTTAGATATATTTTAATTATCTTTAATATTTTCACATAGAACATGACTGGAGTATATACAACCTAAAACATATTACAGGCCATAATGTTTCAATAAGTGGGGATAGTTTCATTAAGAACATGGAGTCAAACGCAAGAGGATGCTTTTAACAATTATATTAGTTAAAATGATTTTGTCTGAAAACTTTTCTATGGTGTCCAAGAGTATCTAAACAGTAAGAATGTTAATGAGGGGAGTTTTAGT
The DNA here is from genome assembly GCA_963574695.1 of Propithecus perrieri. NCBI lineage: Eukaryota > Metazoa > Chordata > Mammalia > Primates > Indriidae > Propithecus > Propithecus perrieri. Next base: position 8,675 of record CAUYRB010077501.1, read on the forward strand.
AGCAGAAAATACAATGGAAACGAAGGATTTTACTCCTCAGTGGGTTCCTTATTCACTTTTCGGTAGTCTTTTTTTTTTTTTTTGCCATCTGTGAAACACTCATACCAATAATTCATTTAAATTAAAGAAACAGTAAAGACTTGGTTTATAATTAGATAATAAATGCAATGAAAAGCTTATTAGCAAAGAGATTGTAATTTGTATTGGTGTTTTTGTTATCTTTCATCTTGCAAACCTCTTAAAACCACCGCTACAATTTGTTTGCTCATGATTTGCAATTCTGCAGTGTCTATCTGGGCTTCTGCCTTACATGGTTTTGGATTAGGCAACTCAACTAAACCTGGAAAACCTGCAATGGCTTCATTCCTATATCTGATATCTCAGGTAAGACGACTACAATGGCTAGATGTTGGTGGGACATCTCTTTTTAGTCTCTCATTCTTCACGCATCTTTCTCTCCCCTTGTGTCTCACCAGCAAGGTAGCTGGGCTTCTTCACATGGCAGCTGTTGTTCAAGAGAAAAAAATAAGTGTGAGCTGATACTCAGGTCTAAGGCCAGAACTGGCAAAATATCACTTCTAATATCTTCTACAGGTATTGGTCAAAACAAATCACAGGACTGCCAGAATCCAAAGGGAGAACAAATAGATTCCTCCTCTTTGTAGGCAGAGTAGCATAGCATACAGGAATGTGAGAAATTTTTGGTAGCCATCTTTGCACAAGATCATCACAACTGGTTAAAAAGTAGGTTCATATTCTTTTTCTGTTATTTGTTAGTTGAGTCTTGTATAAATTTCTTAACCTCTCTAAGCTTCAGAGTTTTCAGTTGCAAAAAGAGCCTAATGCTATTATTCTCTATTTCACAACATTGTTGTAAGAATTAAATGAGACTAGCTATGTACAACATTAAACACATTACGTGGCATATCGTACATTTAAATAAATGAGAATTATTACAAAACAAAATATGCAATTCCCATTAACCTCCAAACCATTTTAATATAATCAAGATTTAGGGAAGTGATTTATTTCAGAAAATATTCTGGGCAAGTAAGATTTAAGTAAATCAAAAGTTTTCATTTTGAGCCCTGAAAAAGTCTGTTTACATAATAGATTCCCTTACATTTTATATGATATCAAGAAGAGTAGGATTGAAATTACAGCATGAAATTGGCACAGACATATATGCTTAAAAATACTGTGAGCATATTGCTTGGCCAGCATAATTGCTCAGTATTAAATTCAGCCACAAAATGTTTTTAGATGGGTAACTAAATATAGGAGATTTAAAAAGACTTTATTTTATGAAGTCTAGACACTATTGTAAAATAGCACATCACAGATTATACTAATACTTTTCCACAAACCAACTTCTTAATAAAAGAATCTATAATCTATATAAAATATATATAATATAAATATGAATTTTTTCTTTTTACTAGATAAATATTTCATCAGAAGACTGAGGTCCAATAAAGTCAGTATAGAAGGATAATCTATCAAAATGTAAATTTGCATTTTAATCTCAAGATTTTCTACTGTTCCCTATCCCAAACTCTCAGTCAAAAAGCCAGACTGCTCTTTTCCCTGCTTCAGGGAAAACTAGATTAAAAGCAAAAGTTTCTTAAAAACAAGCTCAAATCCTGTCTGTTAAAAGCCACCTTTATGGAAAATTTTATGCTATGTACCTTGAGTGGGAGGAGAGAGAAGAAAATGTAGAGTAAGGAGGAAGAGAGAAAAATTTCATCCAGAAATAGGAAGTAGATGATGTTTCAGTTCTCTGCATACTTGCCCTGAACCCAAGGACCCATCTAAGAGGAGAATGGAGAGAGCTTGATCTTTCCCTGTGTAGGTCCACCTTTTAAAAGCGTATATGATAGTCTAAGATGAGCTACGCTGTGTTACATGGGCAAGAAATAACACTAAGTTTCCTTCAAATGAGAAGTCATCATGAAGAGGAGGGACTGGTTTGGTGACTCGAGTAAAAATCCATAGCTTGGATAGTGTTGGGGAACACTGATTCTGGCTCAGGATGCAGCTGAAGTTTGAAGCACCCTCTGAGTAAAGGGACATGTGCTTGAGACTAACAGCTGTGTGTGTGTGTGAATGTGGACGGAAGGATTGGACCCTGTGTGTGGAACACCCTTTCAGCTTCTGCAGGGAAATATACCTCAAGGGCATTGCTGTAGCAATAGGCAACACCACGTAGGAGAGTGTCCAACAGTTCTCAGTAGCAATTCTAAGTGACTGCTCAGATTTTATTTTTCTTTCTCTGGTGCTTCAGAACAGGTTCTAAGCCTTTGTCCTAAATAAGCCTGCTTATTTTTTGATGTTTTACTAGAAGTTCGTGAAGACTGTCAACATGAAATAACTAGATTCTATGCTAATATGGCAGATGCTTCTCAAGAATTACATAGAACATATCAGCGACTGATATAATTAAATGAGATGATAACAAAAGTATAAATTAAAAAATGTTACCATGTGAGGTATAAAACTTAATTCTAACAGAATCCTGTTGATACAAGTTTTAATTTCTTTTGAAATTTGAAGACACATAGATTAAAAAAATTATTAATAGATCACTAGTTCAAGGGAATACATATTGGGGCAAAGTTGAAATTTGAACCTAGATTTTAAAAAAATTAAAAATATAAAAATATCATTTGGTCACCTTATAACATCTGTTCGATATTATATCTCATAATGGCTAACCTTGAAAAAAAGTTTATTGGACATTATATAAAGTAAAAAATGAATAAAGTTTTATATTTCATAATGTCTGGAATATGTAAAGATGTATTTGTGTGTGTATATGCAATAAGAAATCAAACATTTTTATACTGGATTTACCTTTTTATCCTTAGGCAGTGGTACATAGCAGACATTTAATAAATATTTGAGTTGTTAAATTAGTGTATAAGCAATTGTGTATTAAATATAAATAAATATCCTACTGACAAAGTGGCAGCAAATATGAAAAAATATTTTTTAGCAGAGTTTATATCTGGGTAATAGGATTATGAAAATTTGTTCTCTTTTTAATTTTGTTTAAATCTCTTCTTCGGTGGGTACAGCTTTATTTTATTATCAGAATAAATATTTTAAAATAGAAATAAAATGACAAATCTAATTTACAATAAAATCATCTTATAGAATAAACACAATAAAGTCTGGGCCACAGATATGCAAAGAAAATATCCATGCAACGTCACTTAATGTGACATTGTCACTTAATGTGACAATGTCTCTATGTTTAATACTAGAATAACTTACATGGGCTATGAAATTCAATGTATCTAATCTAAAACCCATAATGAATCATATTCTTAGTTAAACGGCATCAAGCAAGTTATTTAGCCCGTCTGAGAAAGATTCTTCACCTGTAAAATAGGAACACTAATGATAACTATGCAGGAATTAGGGGAAGATTAGAGCTGTTTGTAAAAGGCTTGTTACATTGTCTAGCATACAGCAGACACTCAATAAATGTTTCCTAGTACTGTTGTTTATAACTGTTAATTCTTTATAAAATGCATATGTTGTAAATGTACATGTTTGAAATAATAGATTTGAAGGCCTTCACAAGGCATCCCCAGTCTTGTGCTAAAAATTAATTTTTCATTTCCTTAAGTATTGAAGCATACATTTTTTTTTTATTTCAGCATATTATGGGGGTACAGATGTTTAGGTACGTATGTTGCCCTTGCCCCCCCCCAAGTCCGAGTTTCAAATATGTCCATCCTTCGGGTGGTGTGCATTGCAGTCTTTGTGTATGCAAATACATTGTTTTTGAATGTGTGCTACCACTGATTCAACTTCCCCCACCAACTGAGGAATCCAAAAAACTGCAGTGTTGAACATATATGAAGAAATCATGCTGCTCATTGCTATGTACGACCACTTTTTAAAAGTCTGTTGTAAGTCGAAAGCCAAAAGTGAACATTTCTAAGATGACATAGTCTGTTTGCATCATCACACATGGAAATCAATGTCTCTATTTTAATAATTAAAGAGTCAAGTAGCTACACATGCTTATTTGAATGTTTAGTGCATTTATCTAACTGTGTTATGGTTTAAATATGCTCATGTAGTGAAATGGTGTATTTTACAAGCAGTCATTTAATTGATTCTGACATTTCACATTCTTACGTATGTAATGCATTGACTTAGACTATGTGATTAATAAAACGTACCTAATATTTGCTCCATTTCCTACACTCTCTTTTCAAGGCAGAAAAGGAAATTAAATACCTCAAAACCTTTTCACCTTTGTGATTTTGTAACTTATGCTTTAGAAGAGAGTAAGTTTTTTACTTCTTTTAAGTTTAACCTTAGTTACTGAACTATGCATATCAGTTGCAGCTCACATATCTATTAAGAAATAGAATAATGTGCTATAGATTAATCAAATGCATATGGAATATATAACCATTCTGTTAGTTACAAGCCATAAGTTGCAGTGCTCTGACTTTGAACTTCCAAGATTTCAGGTACAATTGTATCCTAATTGCAGGATTGTGTTGCTCTTTTATTTCTAGCTTCAGAACTAATGAGAGATAATTATACCATAAAAAAAGACATTCTCAAAAAAAGGAGACATTCCCTGTGAACAGTATTACCAGATTTTGAACATACAATATGCTTTTTATCCAGATCTATACTCTCAAGTCCTCGAATATTTAAATTAATGGAATGTTAAAATAGTTACTTGCTTTTCACATATGTTTCAATTTACATAAGGGCTGCTTTAGAACAGAATGGTGTCTTGCATCAGAAATAAGAAGGAACAGATAAGCTCATTTAAATAATTCACAGTTGATAAGCTTCAACTGATCAAGAAACAAATAGATAAATCACAGCAGTAACAATAGTGCACAGCAACTAAATAGAGTCAATCATATTTAAGGATATGGAAACAAAACAAAACACTAAAACTCTGATCTATTTTGGATAGATGGGCCAATAAAAAGTAGATTCTCCGGAGTGCACCATCATGAACATCAAAAGATATCCTGGATTTCTGAAAATTAATTCCTGCTGAGAATAGTTTTATTAATTGTGGTTTATAGTGTAGATGATGAAAAAAATTGATTTCACATGAACCACAGCCACTTCATAAGATTTCAGATGGGTCAGGCTTAGTTTACCAACTTTGCAAGGTAATAAATTCCACCTTCCTAGGTCTCCTTGTCTGGAATGGCCTCCATCATCCTACTCTTTCTTCTTTCAAACTCAGGGTCCTATTAAAGTTTCATGATTTCTGTGGGGTTTTCCTCAATGATACTAATATTTGCTCATCTATTCTGGAACTTTTACAATTTGTTACAAACATGAATCCTGGCATATAGTTAGGACTCTATAACTATGTTTCTTAAATAAAAATGCATAAACATGTGTTTGGGATACAAGGAGAAAGTCATATTTTGCAGAGTGCTTTATGGAGTCTTGCTCAATAACTATTGATGACTGCCATGTGCTTCTCACATGGTTCGCTGAAAAGGACCCGATAACACTTCTGTGGTTTTTCTGCCAAAACTGCATGACCTGAAACTAACAATGAGAAAATATTAGACAAACCCAAATTGAGGGACATTCTAGAAAACAAATAGCCTGTATTCTTCAAGATGTCAAGGTCATAAATGATAAAAAATGCAAATTAATAGAAAAACTGAGAAACTCATTCAGATTAAGGAAGATTAAAGAGACATAACAGCTAACTTCATTGACTGACTCTGGATAGGAGCATGGCCCAGGAAAAAGTCTTTCTTTTCTTTCCTTCTTTCCTTCCTTCCTTCCTTTCTTCTTTCCTTCCTTCTTTCTTTCTTTCAAAATGGTAACATTTTAATAAAAAGTATGTGACTTATACAATAACATTATATCAATGTTAATTTCCTGGATTTTAATAATTATAATATAGTTCTATAAGAGAATATTATAGTTTTTATACATACACATTGATGTATTTGGGAGTAAAGAGTCATCACATATGCAAATAACTCTCAAACATTTCAGGAAAACAAGGTATCTGGCAGGATGGGGAATGGGGGAGAGAAAGAAAGCATATATGATAAAATGTTAACGTTGGGAATCTGGCAAAAGGATGTAAGAGAATATTTTGAACTAGTTTTTCAATTAGTATTAAGTTTGAAATAAATTTAATATAAAATTTAAATAAATATTGATAAAGGCAAGCTAAATTTCATATTCATCTTTCCTAGTTATTATAAGGAAATAAAGTGCTCTTTTTAAAACATCCTGACTAATCCAGGATTCCTCCTTCCACTGCAAACACTCACGGTCAAATTCACAAATAAAAGAGAAGGTGGAAACTGATTGATTTCAAACAAATAAGGCAGAAATTTAAATGAGTCAGAGATATTTCTAAGTTTTTAGAAGAGAAACCTTTAATGGAGGATATATGGCCATTAACCATAGGCTCATATTGAATTAGTTAAAACATTCATTCTTCCATTCACTCTGGGATACCCCTCGAGTGTGTGTTGGGCTCTATGTGTGCATTTGTCTTTGTAAATATGGCATGATTCCATCTCTGCCTAAAGTTGCTCAATCAAGGGTCATTGCACAAAACTCGATATTTATTGCCTAGTGATTGCTATTGCTTTAAGTCATAAGTCAGATATCTTCCAGGAACCCATATTTTACAGTTGTTTGCTAATTAGTTAAAGAAATATCCAAATGGTCTACATTCTGCTCTTACTTCAGCCCCTGAAAAACTGATTCTATGAAATCTAATTTACTTTGTTGAACTTAGGATTCACCATTTATTTGCAAATTGCAAACGAAACACATCTAGGATAATAAGTATAAGTTTTTCTGGAAAACCAAAGTATCAAAAATTGGAAATAATCAACACACCATAAATTAAAGAACAGTCTTTTACTTTCAAAAGTAGATCAGTAGACATTGCTCAATATGTTTTCCATGTGTGAAGTAACACAAACATGGTAATATCAGAAAATGAGAGAATTAGAATTTACCGGTATGTAAGAAATCATATTACAGTACTAAGAAGAAAAAGATTATGAAGCAAAAGTTTATCTAAATAATTTTACTAATGTATATGTTGCTTAAACTAAGGTTTATTTTGTTTGGCTCAGTAGGTTTAGTTCGATATCGACTGCTCTTTTAATAGCTAGTACAACTTTGGATTTAATATTTTCATACAAAGAAGTATGAATTTCTATATTTCCTAAAATATGTATGCAAACTTCATTTAATCATAGAGCTCTTTCAGATATTCATGGAATACTAAATGTTTGTGCTATTGGGGATTGCTTTTGAAATCCTGTATTTTGAACAGCTTTGTCTTTTTAGATAGATGTATTTTATTAATAAATGTTTCATGTAATAGCTGCAAATAGTGAGGATAATCTCATTAATTTTTTCTCAAGTAGCTTATTTTAACTGTAGTCCATATTTTTATTGACACATATCTTCATTCTTACTAGATACAAAGTGAAATCCATAACAAAATTTTGATAAAATTTGCTTTAGAGTTTGCTCTCATTTAGGAAGTACCAATTTGTTTTGTTTGGCATTTTTTTAAAATATCAAAACATTAATTAAGGGAGAATAAGTGCTTTGGTTTCAAGAATACCTTGTATAATGTTTAAGTAAGGGCTTTTGTTGTGCTTGTCACCAGGATAGTGTTCATTGTACCCGACAGGTAAGTTTTTATCCCTCACTACCTTCCACCCTCCACTGTTCATGGTTTCTAATGTCCTTTATATTTCTTTCTGCTCATATGTACAAAGCTCCCACTTATTAGTGACAACGCACGATGTTTGTTTTCCCATTATTGAGCTACTTCACTTAGGATAATGGTCTCCAGTTCCATTCAAATTGCTGCAAATGACATTATTTCATTTCTTTTTATGGCTAAGTAGTTCTCCATGGTATACATATACCACATTTTCTTTATCTACTCATGAATTGATGGGCACTTAGGTTGATTCCACATCTTGCAATCGTGAACTGTGCTGCAATAAATATTTGAGTGCAAGTGTATTTTTGATAAAATGACTTCTATTCCTTTGGGTAGATACCCAGTAGTGGGATTGCTGGATTGAATGGTAGGTCTACATTTATTTCTTTGAGGATTCTCCTACTGTTTTCCATAGAGGTTGTACTAATTTGCAGTTCCACAAATATTGTATAAGTGTTCCTTTCTCTCTGCATCCATGCCAGCATCTGTTGTTTTTTTTTTTGGCTTTTTAATAATGGCCATTCTGACAGGGGTAAGGTGGTATCTAACTGTGGTTTTAATTTGCATTTCCCTGATCTTTAGTTATGCTGAACATTTTTTCATATGTTTCCTGGCCATTTGTCTATCATCTTTTGAAAAACTTTTGTTCCTGTCTTTTGTCAACTTTTTAATTAGGTTGTTTTTTACAGAGGGCTCTCTTGTCTTGTTCCAGTTCTTTGGGGGACTGCTTTCAACTTTTCTTCATCACTATGATGTTGGTTGAGGGTTTGTTATATAGGACTTTTGAATTTTGAGGTATGTTACTTCTATGTCTATTTTGTTGAGGGTTTTTATCATGAAGGGGTGCTGGATTTTATTGTACGCTTTTCTGCATCTATTGAGATGATCATATGGTTTTGGTTTTTGCTTCTGTTTTTGTGGTGAATCACATTTACTGGTTTGCATATGTTGAACCATCCTTACATCCCTGGGATGAAACTGACTTGATCATGGTGAATTATCTTTTGATGTGCTGTTGAATTAAGCTGCTAGCATTTGTTGAGGACTTTTGCATCTATGTTCATAAGGGATATTCATCTGTAATTTTCTATTTTTGTTGTGTCTTTTCTGAATTTGGTATCAAGGTGATACTGGCTTCATAGAATGAGTTAGGGAGGATTATTTCCTTCTTGATGTTACAGAATAATTTCTGTAGGATAGGTACCAATTCTTCTTTGTAGGTCTGGTAGAGTTTGGCTATAAACCCATCTGGTCTGGGGCTTTTTGTTTTGTTGGTAGATTTTTTATTACTGCTTCAATCTTACTGTTCATTATTGGTCTGTTCAGGATTTCTATTTCTTCCTGATTCTGGATTGGGAATTTGTGTGTTTCCAGGAACTTATCCATTTCCTCATTTCCTCTTGGTTTTCTACTTGGTTTGTATACAGTTTTTTGTAGTATTCACAGATGATATTTTGTATTTATGTGGTATCATTTGTAATGTCTCCTTTTTCATTTCTGATTGACCTTATTTAAGTCCTGTCTCTTCTATTTCTGGTTAATCCAGCTAGTGGTCTATTGATTTTGTTTATCTTTTCAAAGAACCAAGTTTTTGTTTTATTGATCCTTTGTATTTTGCTGTTGTTGTTTCCACGTTGTTTCATTCTGCTCTGAGCTTTGTTATTTCTTTTCTTCTACTGACTTTGGGTTTGCTTTGTGCTTCTTTTTCTAGTACCTGGAGATGTGACATTAGATTGTTAATTTGTGATCTTTCTGTCTTTTTGATGTAAGCATTTAAAGCTATGAAATTTGCCCTTAGCAATGCTTTTCCTGTGTCCCATTGATTGTGACAACTTTTGTCCACTTGGTTGTTCAGTTCAACACATCTCTTCATTTCCATCTTAATTTCATCATTGACCCAAAGATTGTTCAGCAGCAGGTTGTTTAATTTCCACGACTATGTGGATTTCAGCATTTCTCTTGGAATTGATTTCTAGTTTTATTCCACTGTGGTCTGAGAAAATACATAGTATTACTTAAATTTTTCTGAATTTGTTGATACTAGTTTTGTGGCCTTAGATATGATCAATCTTGGAAAATACCCTATGCGTGTGTGAGGAGAATGTATATTCAGTAGTTTTGGGGTAGAATGTTCTTCAAATGTCTGTTAGGTCCATTTGTTGTAGAGTCCCAATTAAGTCCAGTGTTTCTTTGTTGATTTTCTGTTTCAATGATCTGTCCAGCTCTGTCAGTGTGGTGCTGAAGTTCCTGGAAATTATGATGTTCCTGTTTATTTCATTGCTTACATCTAATAGAGTTTCTTTTATAAATCTGAGAGCTCCTGTGTTACAGGCATAAATATTTAGGATTACTATGTTTTCATGTTGAATTACTCCCTTTACCACTGCATAATGACCATCTTTGTCTTATTTTTACCGTTGTTCATTTAAAGTCTATTTTATCTAATATGACATGAATACATCTGCTTGCTTTTGGATTCCATTTGCATGGAATATTTTTTTCCATTCTTTTACCTTTGTCTGTGTGGGTCCTTGCAAGTTAGATGGGTTTCTTGGAGACAGCACATACTTGTGTCATCTTTTTTCATCCATTCAGCCAGTCTACATCTTTTATGTGGGACATTAAGACCATTCATGTTCAGTGTTAGTATTGATATGTAGGATACTGTTCTGTTCCTCATGTTGGATGATACCGTGTTGCTTTGTTTTCCTCTTGTGCTGCTATTTTATAGGAACTGTGAGCTTTAACTGTCTAGTGTTTTACACTGGTGGATATCTAGTATGCTGTTCCATGTATAGTGTACTTTTGAGCATTTCCTGTAGGGCAAGTCTAGTAGAGACAAATTCCCTTAGTGTTTGCTTGTCTGGAAAAGTCTTCATTTTTCTATCCATCATTTATGAAACAGTATTGCAAGATAAAAAATTCTTGGCTGACACAGTTATTTTACTTAAGAATACTAAAAATGGGGTCTGGCTTGTAAGGTCTCCACTGAGAATTCTGCTGTTAGCCTGATGGGTGTGTTTTTGCTTTTGTTTTATTTTGTTTTGTCTTTTTCTGTAGGTTAGTTGTTGCTTTTGTCTTGCAACTTATAGGATTTTCTCCTTCATTTTGACTCTGGCCAGGTTGATAATTATGTGTCTTGGAGATGTCCTATTTGCTAGGAATCTTCCCTGTGTTTGAAGACCATCTTGTGTTTGGTAATCTGAATCTCTAGTGATAACAGGGAAGTTTTTCTTAATAATTCTCTTGAATAAGTTTCCCATGCTTTTTGTTTTTTCTTCTTCTCCTTTAGGGATACCTATAATTTGTATATTGACTTGCTTTACATGGTCCCATATTTCTCTGAGTGATTGTTCATTCTTTATTCTTTTTTCTGTTTTTTTCTTTCCTGCATGTTTGACTGACTGGGTTAGTTCAAAAGCCTTTTCTTTAAGCTCTGAAATTCTTTCTTCTGCTTGGTCTAGCCTGTTGCTGAAGCTTTCTCCCATTTTTTGAAATTCCCTAAAGGACTCTTTCATTTCTTTAAGTTCTGTTATATCCTTTCTTATGAGGTCTATTTTTTAGCAACTATTTCATTTTTTTTCTTTCATGTCTTGATTTTATTTTATTTTATTTTATTTTTGCTTCTTTGTGTTGATTTTCAACTTTCTCTTCAATCTCATTCATCTCATTTGCCATCCATATTCTGAATTCCATTTTTGAGATTTCAACAATTTCCTTTGGCATCTGTTGCTATAGATCTATTGTGATCCATTGGGGATGTCAGACTAGCTTGTTTTTTCGTGTCACCAGGGTTCTTTTTCTGTTTTTTTTCTCATCTGAAATCTCTTCTCTCAGCCCAGTGTAGATAGGTTTGCAGTGTGCCTGTTCTCCTTTCCTGGGAACTATCCTACTTAGTGAGAAGAAGGAGAATTTCATAGGTGGTGCTTTTGTGTCCTACTCTGGAAGACTGACCCAGCAGGAAAAGGGCAGATGCACTGACAGCCTATAATGCAGCTGTTCTGTGTTGTCCTGTTCCCCTGTGGTTGTCACGGTCCAACCTGGTACTGGAGGGTCTTTGTGTGGAGTCGGGGGTTGTTCCCCAGGTTGCTATTGGAAACTCTAGTGGGGGACTGGGTGAGTCTCTCTCCGTGGATGCAGGTGTTGCAGGAAATGGCTCTGCCTGGGTCTCCCTGTGGCAGTAGTAGTGGCAGCTGGGCGAGGCTATCTAGGCAGTGGTTACACATTGTCAGGCAAGCCTGTGATCATTCACTTTACCCATGTTCAGGTGTCAGTGGCAGCACGCAGCTTGGTGGTCTGTTGTGGAATGAGACACCATGGCGAGAGCCATGTGGCTGGGGCTGCAGGACCAAGCAACTGGGCGGCTGAGGCTCTCTCCTTGTGCAGGTCCCATTGAGGCAGTTGCCATGGGGCTTCTCAGGTGCATCGGCACCTGTGTTCAAATCTTTAGTAGAGGGTGCTCAGCTCCCAGTCACAGTGTATGTGAGAGCATCTGCTCTCCCTGCTCCCTGCCCTGCCCAGCAGGGGTGATGTGGAGGTGGACAGCACAGCCAAGCCAGAATGGCATAAGTTGCAGGGACCAGGGAATGGAAGCCAGAGGGTCCCTGCTGTGCTCGCTCTTTTGTGCAATGTTGTTGCAGTCTCTAAGCAGCTCCCTGATCAGTCTGGAGGTCTGCAGTGGTGATGAGGGCCCCCTCACGGCTCAGGCTGCAGTGTCTGCAAGGGAAGCCTAGAGTCCTGGCATTCTGTCCTCCTGTCCCTCTCCATGTGTGGATGCCTCCCCCAGGTACCTTCCAATCTTGCTGAGTGGATCTCCTCATCTCCCTCTCCTTCACTCTGTCTCCCATCACTTCTCTGCTGATTTACAATGCTCTCTCCAAGAAGGTCCACCCCTACGTAAGCATCTACTTGTAATTTTCGATCCTTTCCTTGAGAGTGGCATGTGTGAGCTGCTGCTAGTTCACCATCTTGCCCCCCCATTATCTCATTTAATTCTTACAGTGAAGTATGTCTTACTCTTCTCAACAGAGGAAACTGAAGTGAGAGAAGTTAAGTTACTTGTTCAGGGACACACAGCTAATGCATGAATAATGAATCTGGGATTAAATTTAGATAAATGTAACAATATCAGAGCCGGTACTTATTCTAATTGCATTCCATTGCCACCAACTGAGCTGGGCTGTCAGACATACTTCATACTAAAACTTCCATAATGTCTGCTTTAATCATATGTCTAATCTAGTATGAAAAGTCATTCTTTAGGTATGGTATTTTTTAATTGGACCTGTCAAATGTATATGATGATTCTTTGTAAGTTCAAATACTAATTCCCTATTTAATAAAAAAAAAAAGGTGCAGTCTTGCCTTTACTGTGAATTAACTTTGTTTGGGCGGTACATTTTGGTGCCATGGAGATGATATTCACAGACAGATGTTAACATGTAGTTATAAACACTGCCTGTTCTTGCTCTCTGCTGAAAGTGAAGAGTTCTATTAGTATTTCGTGGCACGTTGCCATCTGGATTTGACTCAAACCTCTCTTGACACGTTTTCACTCTGAATGACTAGTTTCCTTTTTGTTTGCTTCTGGTTCAGATTTCTGAGGTCATGTTTCAATTTCCATTGTGAAGAGTGAATGGTAGGAGAAGGAGGAGGGAGAATGTAGAGTTGGGCAGAGAAGATGGCCTTTTAAAATTTTTTTGATGCTAGAGGTTTTAGGAGAACAATTCTGAAGGCAGGCATTGACTGAGTGGCTTATTCAGATTTTCCCATCTGAAGAATTCCATGATCCTAAAACCACAGATTTATTTTTTCTGATATTTATCAACTCCCTTAGCTTCCCCACATTTGATAATTGCCCACTTTTTAGAATTCATACATGACACTGTGCTCAGTATCTGATTAATTTTTACTAGTACATTCATGCTTGGCTTAAGTCTACTGAAAGTTATTATTATAGTTTTGTCATTGGAGCTAGGACTGAATTTTATCGAATGCCTCCTATTCATGCTGTATTTTATTACCTTTCCCTTTGGAGCCAATCAGGGACATTTTCTCTAACACTACAGATATTCAGTAGTTTCACACTCTAACATCCCATATCTATTTTGACTTATTCTTTCTCAAACATATATCTGTGGCAACTTAAATGACCTGGTATTCATTCCATCCAGTAAATATCTGGAATCACAGCAGAAGGCAAAGCATTAGTTTCTCATCAACATACAGAAAGACATCTCTGAATTAAAGAGAAAGAAAGGAATAAAATAAAAGAAGGGCTCTCTACAGACTTTGTTAATAATGTATTTAGAAATTGAGAAGTCGAATTAACTCTCTGTGCTCAAGATCAATAAAAAGGAAAAAAAGTATCTCTAATTACACCTGCAAATTTTAAGATACAACTTTGAAGAAGATGTCTTGCTAATATTCCATACAGGTCTTACCCTTCGATCCCTGCTTTCACGACTGGACCCCTGGTTGGCTAACTGGAGGCCAGATGAGTGGGCTGATTGAGACAGATGACTAGGTTAATCTTATTTGTCCTCGTTAAGTTTTTGAGGCTGTGCTTCTTATAATAAGTGTCCATACTTCTATTTATGTTTTCCATTCTATTTTTACAAAAGCATAATTTCAAATGCTGTATAAAAGCCAATGAACAAGAAAATCATCCAAATAATTGCACAGACGCTGCTTTATTGCTCTGAAATGAAGTTCCTGGTCGGAGGACAATCTGAAATGAGGTGGCTCAAAATATTTAACTGCCAGGTCTGAGTTTGACAAATGGAAAGTGTCTTCAGATTGACAATAAATAATATATGCAAGTATAATTTATATAAAAGTTGAACTTCAGAAAATTTCAGTCCAAGTTTTACATTTGCATTTTACCACAGTGGTTGTATGTCCAGAGGAAAAACAGTTACAAATATCCTACCTAGATTATCCTGAATGCCCTTGCTTTTAACTTTAAGGGCCATGTGGGGTGCTGTTTCTGACCTAGTGTGTGCAGAAGGCCACAGGCTAAGGCTGTCCTTGGCCAGTGTGTATTAAAAGGGGATAGAGATCATCGGTTGGTTAATGCAGAGAGTTTGTTAGACAAAGCTGCTTGAGAGCACCCAGCTAAATTCACATCACCAATTATGTGACCACGTGAATGAGATGATGATATTATCTTTAGCACTTGTTTACTCTTTGGAGGTGAAAGGACAGAAGCAATCACCTGGATTCACTTTAAAAAATAAGGCTAGCTATCAAGTTCTCTTAGTATTCCTGTGAGCTTTCCCTTTCAAGCAATATGTCCATCCTGCTGAGTAGTTATTTGAAAAGCTCAGTAAGGAAAAGCTCTTTGAACTGTATTTTTCCTTTTCAGCTGAGTGTGAATATCTGAGAGTCCATCTCCTGTTTTCTTTCATTGACAATAACTCAGTTTGACAGTCTGTACCCAAAAGAACTATATATTACGGCATGAACTAGAGTTGGCCAGACATTTAAATGCTCACCAGCCCTGAACTCACAGGGCCATTTTTAACTTCTAATTTGTTTGTAGACTGCTGGTCAAGGTAAGTGCCCATGTAAAGTCACTGCCTTTGTTCTACATGGAATTCACTTCTATTTGTTAGACAGACAACCTAATTTTTTCTTTTATTACATTGCAAAACACTTTAGGATCCCAAGAAAATAATTTTGCCTTCTTTTCCATTCATTATTCATCCATTTGTAACTTTGTAACAAACCATATGTCCATTATAGCCATGAAAATCAGATACTTGATAAATAAACATAAATTATGTACATAAAACTAGGTGCAGTTTTATCTATGAAATAGAATGTACAGTTGAGGTTTTAAAGAGTTATACTTTATATCAGCCTGCAGGATACCACTTTTCCATGATTTTTCTTGATATTTTTGAAATTGTTCCAAAATTGAATCCACCACTATTGGATACTATTCAAATCATGATAATATAAAACCTAGAATTTTGATTGTGTATATGTGACTTCATATATTGCTGGAGGAAATAATTTCATAGCTTCATAACTTGCTGTAGGAAATTACATTTGGAACATGAAGTTTACATTCTTATTTTGTCCTCTGTCCTTAATCACATCATGATATTCTAGGTGTTCCCAATTTGAACAAATAGCTGTAACCTGATGAGACCATCTCCCTTCTCCTCCTTGTTTAGCACCTAACGTGTGGGTATTTATTGAGTGGTCTGATATACTAAAACAATGGGGACTTTGTTATAACATGAGCTTTTAGTCTAAGCAATTGTTTCTCAGCAAAGGCCTTAAATTACTTCTTTAAAATACCTCTTTGTATCTTAATGGATAAGATACTGTTAGAGGATACATGGTTCCTGCTATTGAGGAATTTATCTCCTGGTGGGAAAAAGGCATGTATACAACACAACATAATCTATGCAGTGCTGTTATCAAGAGGAAGGAGAGATGGTCATAGGACTCTTCTAATCTAAGAGTATGTGACATATCTGAAAAATAGTTAAGAATTTGACATGCAGAAAGGAGGTTGAGGGAGGAAGTGGGTGGGATACCACACACATTCCAGTGGTTTGGAATAAAATTCTTTAGCATCCAAGGCCCACATCAGTGATTTCCCTTTTTGGCTGAAGGTCAAGATATAACTCATGAACTTCAGAATCTAGTGCCTGAACTTCATTCCCAGAAATTCTGATTTATTTCATCCCAAAGTAATTTTATATGTAGAACCAGAGCTAACATTTACTCATCGGAGTGATCCGGCCCCTGCCTTCCTTTCAGACCTTAATTCTTATCCCATTTTCCTGTGTTCCTTTAGCTTGTGCCACCTGCCTACCTCCTGCCCCCACCACAGGGACTTCTGTTTCCCCAAAGCATCACTTCTACCGAGGATGACTTGCCGTTACCTGTGTCTGCATTGCTGTTTCTAAGATAATAATAGTTGGCATTTACTAGGCACTCACAATGTCCCCGGCTCTGCGTGTCTCATGCATTGTGAAATGTATTAACTCATTTAATCCTCCCAGCATACCTGATGAGTGTCCTTATTTTATAGTTGAGGAGCCTGAGGCACAAAGCTGTGATGTGCATGTGTTTGCAAAGCTGGGATTTGAATCGATCCTCAGAGGCCTGAGGCCCAACACTGTCAAGCCACCTCCTTCTTTTTTCCCTTCACATCATTTAAGCCTTTATCAAATGTTACCTTCTTAGAGAAGCTTTGCTTGATTACCCTATCTAAAATATTTCCCACCTCACTCCCTTTGCTCTCTACTGACTTACTCTGCAATTATCATGTTCATTTATATAGTTATTTACATATGAAGTCTTTCCTCTACTACGATGTAAACTCCAGAAAAGCTAACAATATCTGCTTGTTCACCACTGTATCTCTAGCCCCATAAAAATGGCACATAAGGTTTCAACAAATATATATTAAAGGAAAGAATAAATTTCTGGTGTTAAGAAGTATTCAAAGGAGAATGAAACTACTCCAGGCATTATTCTTTTCTGGTATACGTTTGGCATAATGAATTCACGATTTGAAATCCCAAAGGGAGGGCTAAGAATCAGGTGGGTTTGATTTTATATATTCAACCCACATTTCTATATTCCCAGAACCCAAGCTTTGCAGTCCACACCTACAGCCGACCTCATTGGTTGTTGAGCAAATGTCCATTGTGTCTTGTTTCCTTGCTGGTAGAGCACTGCTATTGTCCTAGTTTTTCTTCTCTGGGAAGCTTCAGGAAAGCCTTGCTGCACCCCATCCCCACGGGTGAACCAAGACCGCATGAGCACATCACGGCGGGCTGTGCCCCTTGCTGATGACTGCTCAGGTCTGGCAAGTGTGACAGTTGTGGCAAGTGAGACCTGAGTGACGTTCTCTGTGTGTGTGTGTGTGTGTGTGTGTGTGTGTGTGTGTGTGTGTTGGCGGGATAGGGGGCAGGAGCACATGGCAAAGGTCTTCTTGTTCTTAAAATTTCAAACAAAAGAGTGAGCTCCTCCTCGGCCCTTAGTCACTATCATGTACGAAGGGAATTCCTCCAGCTGGAATTCCATCTTGGGACAATAAGTTTTGATGTTCTAATGGTTAAGAACATGGGCTTTGAAGTCAAAATGTTGGCTTCAATTTCCAACTCTGCCACTTAATAACCATGTGGCCTCGTGTTAATTGGCTAATTTCTCTGTGCCTCATTTCCCTTATCTGTAAAATGGGTATTAATAGCATATATTTCATGGAATATTTTGAGGATAAATGATTTAATATGTATCTGAAGTTCCCTCATTTGTAAAAATAAGAATCAGAGGTTAACCTCACAGGACTGTTGGGAGGATTATGTGAATTAAAACATATCTAAAGCCCTTAAACCAAGGCTGGCACATAGATAGTGTTAATAAGTGTTAGCTAGAAACAAAACAAATTAGCAGGAAAGCAGAGTCAAGACAGTCTCATGGAAATAGAACTGAAGCCTTGATTGTACTGAACTTGGAGCAACCTTAGCCTTGAAATCCCTTTGTATCAGATTTTTTATACCTTCATAATTTGAGCCATTAGAGAAAGGGTTTTCTGTATCTTCCAGCAAAATTCATTTTAACTGACATATTGCACATAAGTATGGAAATAGTGGAACCGATGTCCATCATAACTGGGACCACTGGCCATGAACTTCGTTCTGTGTGCTAATGCAGTTTGGAGCCTGCTTGGGAATAGAGAAGAACCACTCACCCATACTGAGCACTCTGCTTTCCAAAGGGTGGAGGTTAGTACTTGAATTCAAACCTCAGTATTTAAATGTTCTCAATTCTAATGGCCAATATAGCCAATACAACTACAGGGCACAATTCTGCACTCAGACACTGTTAAACGTCCTAGAATCATGTGGGGCTTTAAAAATCTTCATCTCAGCCTAAAGCAAAAGGGAAAGCTTTATATTTTCTTTTCTTCCAAACCTAGCTCCCATGACTAAAATTCTAAAGTCCAAAACATGCAGTGTTTAATTATCTAACAACTATTGAATCTCATTTGAGCAAAAACAATTTGATCGATGGGTCCAGCTGTGACCATTGTGTCACATGAATTTTCTGATCACTCTAAAATGTTGGCTATGCAGCTGTCATCTGGAACTTTAGAATGCACTGGCATTAAAATGCCACAGCTATTTTATAGGCCCGTCTGTATCCACAAGAGAAATGGCATTCTTCAGGGCAACTTCAATACACAATTTGTTACATATTCTAGTGATGATGTAATCAGTGTTAATGTTTTTGTTTCTCTTAAATTCCTGTAAATTAGTGTAATTGAACAGTTTAGAATGGGGTTATCTTGGGATAGCTTTTGCCTAGTAAAGGACTATTTGTCAAAGTCCTGTTTTGCTCCTGCCTATACAAAGCTGCTTATGATGGCTGAGACCATGGAATGAAATTTCTGCTTTTTTATTCCCACAATTTGTACAATTTATTAGGGAGACTGTAGGAAGAAGGATCAGCACAGAATCTTTCTCACCAAGGCTGTCAGAACTGGTAGGAGGGATAGGCCAAAAGCAGGAAGACCTCTTCCCTCTGAGTCAAGGAAGTTTGGAGATGATGCAATAGCCAGCTCCTTGCTTGTTTTTATCTCTGAATATATTTAAGGCATATTAGTTGGGGTTATTCCCATCTTCAACTGAAACCACTTGCCAGTGCCCTTGCAGATGTATAGGTGTAGGATATGGATGGTAATTTTTATAGAAACTTAAGTGAGAAGAAGAATCTGGAGTTTGTAAATGGCCAAGTAATGAAGGACAACTTTCTAATATAACATGATTTTAAATGATGTGAATATCTTTTCTTTTCAATGCTACAATGACATGGCCTGTTCCCAAGTCTGTAGAAATAAAATAATCTAAATGTAAAGAGGATAACTTGATGTCCAACCTCAACAAATGGATTACTTGTTTTACAATCACCTTTCCCATGATTAAGCCAAAGATTAGAAAATTACAATTTAGGTAGAAGTATCTGTTTTGACATTATAGGAGGGTGAAGAAATTCCTTTCTGGCTACTTCTCCATGGTGGCTATATACATTAATAATGTGGTCCACTATAAAGAAGTGTAGCTTTCTCTCTTTATTTTCTTTAAGAATATTCCTGTAAATGTAAAGGAAAGCTGTAGCCATTTAGGAGTGTTTAACATGTGAACAGTTTGTGATCTTGATCACCACATGTTCTCAACAAAGCAAGTGCTTGCTGCTGTTTTTAGTAGAATTGAGAAAGAGAAGAATTAGTGGTGGATATGTGAAAAGCTTGGTAACATTTTTATTATAGCGATCATTCAGACTTTTATGTTTGGAGACCATTTCACATGAATTAGAAAATCCTTGACAGGTGTCAGAGTTATTTATCCACATAAAATATCTTGACCTTTGCTTTTTTTTAACTGAACTGAATTTTCCAAGTATGGCTTCCCTCTGATGAACTGTGTCTCCATTTCCAGTACGTAGAATTAGCCCCCAATAATTTCAGTTATTTTGATGCACAGAAATATTTTCTTGTTTTTACTATTTTTCAGTTCTAAAGGTCAGAGGTTTAAACTTGTTCATTTCCCCCATTGGTTATGTCTAAAAAAGCAATCCTACTGCAATGCAGCTGAGACTGATCTCATGTAAAGTCCTCATCAAAAGGAAGAAGGACTAAAATGGCATAGCTGTGAAGAAAATAATTGGATGGACATATAGTTAAGTTTGGCTGGTATTTCCAAGTTCAGGATCATAGTGATTATTGCAGGAAGTGGTGAATAAAATGTAGTTTCAAAAACTTCTTTCTTTTTTATTTTAGGATGTGTGATTAGAGGATGGGAGGAGAGTGTCACAAATCAAGGTAGAAAACCATAAAGCTTAGAAATTTTCTTAGATCATTTCTCTTTTTTATAAACATTTATGCTATTCTGATTTTTCTTAACAAACTAAAGAAAAAATTCGCATGGGATGTATTTTTTTTAGACAAAAAAGAGCATTCATTTGTGTCACTCTCAAAGTAGTTTATGTTTAATGTATGGGAATGTTTGTTTTTATATTTGTTACCTAAAAAGCCACTTTTTTTGTTCTTTTCCCCGAAAAGATGTTTCACAATTTCTATGAACCAGAAAACTTTCATTAAGTTTCTATATATTTAAGTGGTTAGTTTGTGCTGTATTTGCACCTGATTTAACATCTTTTAAAACGTCTTGTATACTATAAAAAAAAATATTTCTTGCCAACATCACCCTGATACCAAAATCAGGAAAGGACACAACAAAAAAAGAAAACTATAGATCAATATCCCTTATGAATATAGATGCAAAAATTCTCAACAAAATCCTAGCAAACTAAATTCAAGTGCTTATCAAAAAAAATAATCCATCACCACCAAGTGGGCTTCATCCCAGAGATGCAGGGATAGTTCAACATAGGCAAATTTATAAATGTGATTCACCACATAAATAGAAGCAAAAACAAAGACCATATGATCCTCTCAATAGATGCAGAAAAAGCATTTGACAAAATTCAGCACCCTTTTATGATAAGAATGCTCAGCAAAATAGGCATAGACAGGATTTACCTAAAAATGATAAAAGCCATATATGATAAACCCACAGCCAACATCATACTGAACGGGGAAAAATTGAAAGCATTCCTGCTTGGAACTGGAGCAAGACAACATTGCCCTCTATCACCGCTTCTATTCAACATAGTGCTGGAAATCCTAGCCAGAGCAATCAGACAAGAGAAGGAAATCAAGGGCATCCAAATGGGGGCAAAAGAGGTCAAACTATCTTTCTTTGCTGACAATATGATCTTATATCTAGAAAACCTCAAAGATTCTGCCATGAGACTACTGGAATAGATAAAAAAATTCAGCAAAGTCTCACGTTACAAAAATCAATGTACAGAAATCAGTAGCATTCCTATATGCCAACAATAGTCAAACTGAGAACCAAATCAAAGACTCAGTATCCTTCCAAATAGCAACAAAGAAAATAAAATACCTAGGAATGTATTTAACTAACGAGGTAAAAGACCCCTACAGGGAGAACTATGAAACACTGAGGAAGGAAATATCAGAGGATGTAAACAGGTGGAAAAACCACACCACGCTCATGGGTCAGCAGAGTCAACACTGTTAAAATGTCTATACTACACAAAGTGATCAACAGATTTAATGCAATCCTATTAAAATACCAACATCATTTTTCGCAGATCTAGAAAAAATAATTTTACGCTTCGTATGGAACCAGAGAAGACTCCATATAGCAAAAGCAATCTTAAGCAAAAAGAACAAATCAGGAGGCATCACTTTACCAGACTTCAAGCTATACTACAAGGCCCAAACAGCATGATACTGGCACAAGAACAGAGACATAGACCAGTGGAACAGAATTGAGAACCCAGATTTAAAACCATCCTCATATAGCCATCTAATCTTTGACAAAGCAGACAAAAACAAACACTGGGGAAAAGAATCTTTATTCAATAAATGGTGTTGGGAAAATTGGATAGCCACAGGATTCATACCTGGAACCTCTCACAAAAGTCAACTCACGGTGAATAACAGACTTAAACCTAAGGCATGAAACTATAAGAATTCTAGAAGAAAATGTTGGAAAAACTCTTATAGACGTGGGTCTAGGTAAAGAATTTATGAAGAAGATCCCAAAGGCAATCACGGCAACAACAAAAATAAATAAATGGGACCTGATCAAATTAAAAAGCTTCTGCACAGCCAAGGAAACTACCACAAGAGCAAACAAAAAACCTATGAATGGGAGAAAATATTCACTGTTACACATCTGATAAAGGGCTGATAACTAGAATCTATATAGAGCTCAGGAAAATTAGCAAGAAAAAAATCAAACAACCCTATCAAAAAGTCGGCAAATGACATGAACTTTTCAAAAGAAGATAGACTAATGGCCAAGAAACATGCGAAAAACTGCTCAACATCTCTAATCATCCAGGAAATGTGAATCAAAACCACAGTGAGATGTCACCTAATTTCAGTGAGAATGAGTGAGATTATCTCCTGACTCCAATGAGAATGGCCTTTATCAAAAAGTCCCAAAACAAGTGGCGATATAGGAGATATAGAAACACTCATACATTTCTGGTGGAACTGCAAACTAGTGCAACCTCTGTGAAAAGCAATATGGAGATACCTCAAAGAGCTACAAGTAGAACTACCATTTGATCTAGCAATCCAATTACTGGGCATCTACGCAAAGGGAAAAAAGACATTCTATAAAAAAGACATCTGTGCTTAAACATTTATAATAGCACAATTCACAATTGCAAAGATGTGGAAACAACTCAAGTGTATATCAATACATAAGTGGATTAATAAAATGTGGTGTATGTATACCATGGATTTCTACTCAGCCACAAAAACAATGGTTCTATAGCACCTCTTGTATCATCCTGGATAGAGCTGGAACCGATTCTACTAAGTGAAGTATCACAAAAATGGAAAAACAAGCACCACATGTACTCATCATCAAATTCATATTAACTGATCAACACTTATGTGCAGATATAGTAGTAACATTCATCAGGTATTGTGCAAGTGGGAGGGGGGTGGGGGAATGAATATATTCACATGTAATGGGTGCAGTGCTCACTATCTGGGGGATGGACACGTTTGAAGTTCTGACTTGGGTGGGGCAAAGGCAATATATGTAACCTAAACATTTGGACCCCCAAAATATGCTGAAATTTAAAAAAAATCTTTCTTTTCTCTTCCAGTTGGTTGGGCACAAAAATAAAAGAGAGAATGACATATAAAGAGGTTGAGACATCAAAGACAGAATAGGAGGTATGACATTTATCTAGTGGGAGTTTCAAAAAAAAAGTAAAAAGAAAAGAAACAAAATTAAATAGAATAATAGATAATTTTTCCAAACTGATAAATAAACAATTCCTGAGAATGTAGGAGGAACACAAATTTCAAACAGTAAATAGGTATTCAGTTATATTATAGAGAAACTGCACAGCAACAAAATGAACATAAAAATATTTTTAAAAGCAATGATAAATCATAAATTATAAGCAATGAATCACAAGAATTATAATTTGTTTGGCAGCAAATTTCACATTAGCAATAAATGATTATAGAAAAAAATTACCTTGAAATACTAAGAACCAAAAATATGGAAACAGCAAAGATAAAACATATGAGAAAATTGAATGCTAAAATGTTAATTAAGACACAAAGTTTGAAATATAATGAAAAAGACAATTCTCTAGGAAATTATAAATTATCAATACTGACAAAATGAGGCACTAAAGAGACCTATCAAAATTAAAGAAATTAGCTGCTGAAATCTGACCAAGTCTAAAAAGCTTTAAATGCAAGTTTGCAAATGTCAAATAACAGGTAATCCCCCAATTATTTAAACAATTCCAGAGAACAAAGAGAATAAAAATGTTCTGACTAATTTCAAAACTGGATGAGGATAACATGAGAAAGTAAATTAATAGACCCTTCTTAAAAACATAAATGTAAAAATCCTTACAATTACTAAGTAGGTTTTATTCTAGTAATTCAAAGAAGTTTAAAGTTTAGAAAAATCTATTATTAATAATTCACTTTATTAAGAGAAGAAGGGAAGAAAACTATATGATATTATTAAAATACAAAGAGAGGTTTTATAAAACATGTCAATATCATGAACATGTAAAATTTCTGGATATATATGTATGCATCCAATGCAATTCTAATGAAGAACCAAATAGGTTTTTTTTCTTACCTTGAAATTGTCAAGTTTATACTAAAATTTATAGAAAAAAGGAAAAGTCCAATGAGGCACAAGAATATTTTGAAGAAAAGACACATGGCAGTAGGACTTGCCTTACAATATTTTAAATGTCATTAAAAAGCTATGGTGGCCGAACGCGGTGGCTCACTCCCGTAATCCTAGCACTCTGGGAGGCCTAGGCGGGTGGATCGCTCAAAGGTCAGAAGTTCGAGACCAGCCTGAGCAAGAGCGAGACCCCGTCTCTACTAAAAAATAGAAAGAAATGATCTGGACAACTAAAAATATATATATATATAGAAAAAATTAGCCGGGCATGGTGGCGCATGCCGGTACTCCCAGCCACTCGGGAGGCTGAGGCAGAAGGATTGCTTGAGCCCAGGAGTTTGAGGTTGCTGTGAGCTAGGCTGACACCACGGCACTCACTCTAGCCAGGGCAAGAGAGTGAGACTCTGTCTCCAAAAAAAAAAAAAAAAAAATTCAAGACAATTATGACTAACTAAAAGGCAGTTATGATTGTAACATGCATAATTCTCACAAACAAGTGGTAATTATGATGATAGTTCTTAACACAGAATAAATGTGGTCCTGAATGTGACAACAGAGAACTTGTTCTAAGTTTTATTCCATTTTCAAACATTAGCTCAGTTCTACTCCTCAGCTATGACATGCCATTAGATTTGTTTTTTTATTGTATTGTTTAAATATTCAGTGGGCACATTTTTTCACTAGGTAAAGAATTAATGATTCACATTATTAATATTAGACTAAAAGCGCAAAAGATTATTTTGATCCAGTTCACCACATGGAATAATGATTATTATTCATTTTCATTTTAAAAGGCATTTCTTGATATGTATAGTGGTGAGAATAAATGTTTAAAAATTAATAAATCTTTACACTAGTGTTCTGAAAAACATTTTACCCCTTACATCTTCCTGCTATCCAGTGGTAAGTCACTGACAGTAAATAGAATTAAACTTATGTTCTCTTAATATTGAGATCATTGCTGACCTTGAAAAGAGTTCATTTGGAGAAGTAAGGAGAGGAAATTCTCAATTGGAGCATATTGAGGAGAGGGCGTGATATGACAACGTGGAATCAAAGATTATAAAGCCCTTTAAAGGACTTTGCTCTAAACAGGGGTAGAAAAACCACTTGGAAGTTTTATAGTAGGGAGGGACGTTGGTACAAATAAAGTTTTCCTTTTATTCGTTGGGAACTGTCACAAATATGCTGTTAAGAAAAAATAATGAGCTAGAAAAAAAAATGCTGGAGTCAGTCAAAGAGCCTAAGCAGAAGGATTTGTTCCAACAGGAGGAGACAAATGGTTTGGTCATAAAGGAGGGGAGGCAGAGCACACTGCATATATGAGGTTGGTAGATCTCATAGTGGGAGAAAAGATCCTTTTCTTTTGACTGTTCCTATTTTTTGTGCGACATCATCATTTGAAAAACAACTCTCACAGCATTGGGCTCAGGTGCTTTGAATGTGGAATCCGGCAGTGAGTAGCTCACTGTTTCAGGAACAGCCCTTTCCACGTTTAGGTACCACTAATTTTTAAACTTTTTCTTACTGTACTAGTTTCTATTGCTGCTGTAACGAATTCCCACAAACCTAGTGACTGGAAACAACACAAATGCGTTATCTTACGGTTCTGTAAGTCAGAAGTCCAACGTGGGTTTTACTGGGCTAAAGTCGAGGTTTTGGTAGGACCTCATTCCTTTCTGGAGGCTCTAGAAAAGAATCCCTTTTTCACCCTTACCACCTTGTAAAAGCCACCCTCATTCCATGGCCCATGGCCTCCTTTCGCCATCTTCAATGCCAGCAACGTTGCATTTCTCTGTGCATTCTCTCTCTGCTCATTCTCTGCTTTTAAGGGTCCATGCGATTAGATCGGGCACTTCTGGGTACTCTGGGATAATCCCCTCATCTCAAGGTCCATAACCTTACTCACATCTGCAAAGGTCCCTTTTGTCATATGAGGCAGCACCTTCACAGGATCCAGGAATTAGGCCATGGACACCTTTGAGAGCCATTGTTCTGTCGACCACACTTCTGTTAGGTTTAAACCTTTTGAGCGTTGGCCATTGATTTACTACGGAATTGTGACACAAAATACAGTCATTCCTTTTTTTTCCGTATAATAATTTTATCAGCCGTTTCAATATAGCCTTCAGGGCCTCTTGTTGCATTCTTTTTTTTTTTTTTTTTTTGAAGCTCTTTGTTTCTCCTCACCAGGTATAGTTTCAAGTTCATCACTCTCCACCATCCTCAAGGAATTTGCCACCTTCAAAATTTTCCAATAAAATACTGTGCCCATAAGAAAACATGAGCCATATTCATACATATACCTTTGACATCGATCTTTTTATACATACAGAGAAACGCATTCAGATATAATCTGGAAATGATGTAGTAAAGAGAAATTGGAGTTTACTTCAGTGACAATTATATTCTGAGAATTTCCTGATAACATTGTCAATTTCAAAATATGAAAAACAAGTTCAGGCAGATAATTATGTTTGTTGAATGGTAAAAGATGAAACTGTCCTTCAAGCAAGTTGATTTTAGTTCAAATCCACAGTCATTTATTGAGCATTAACAGTACTCTATGAACTTTTGTTAACAAGCTTGAAATTCAGCCACTAGGTGGAGGGGCTGCCTTGATGATGGAGTTAAACAGAAGCGCATCATGGTCAAGTGACATGTCGCTGTGGTTGTGTGTGTTTGTGGAGGGGGTGATGAGAACAGAAACAGGCTAAAAGATAATACAGAGGTAGAGGCTCTGATCCAGGTAAAATATGACAATGGGTTACAGCAGGGTTAGCGGAAATGTGCTGAAAATGAGAAATATTTAATAGGGAGTAAAATAATTGGATGTGGGGATAGTTTTATAAATGACGTTAGAATCTAATGAAAAGGAGGGAAAACATAATTTTCAATGATTTAGTTTGAATGACTTTTGAACTTTTGTAACGAGAGCAGAAAATGAGTTAATATTGAACATATTCAAATAGAGCTGCATGTGGGAATTTCAGAATGGGCCACTAGGCGGCAGCATTTATGTGCCTGCGTCGCGTTAGTTCTGGTCAGCTTTACCCTCCGCATGAATTTTTGTCAGTGTAATTTAGAATGTCTAAAGAACACAGAGAATTGACTCCCGTTCTCCATTGTTGTTGTAGTATTACATTCTTACCACACGATGGCGGCATTTCCTCATGGAATAAAAGACATTTAAACTATTAGAATATTCCTCTAACAATTTTGGTTCTGTGTGACAAGGAACATGAAAATTAAATCAATGAGTATTCACAACCAGCTTCTAATTATTTAAGATGAAATTTGAGATTGCTGAAAACTTTAAATTAATCGAGGAATATTGATTCTAAATTTTTTAGAGACACGGAAAAAGCATAAATATATACCTACTTGAGAACAGAATGCTGCTTCATAGTGACTGATTTCGTACCAAGTTTGTCAGTCTGAATCAAGTTTTGAGTTTATTTAAAATAGGTGAGCAATCGTACACAAGCATATTATCAAGCTACATTCTATTTTGTGTTTGTTTCTGCCAAGTTTTAATAAATATTAACAGAATTTATCAGTCTTTAATATTTGATCAATAATGTTTTAGAACAGAATAATAATGATGGCAACTGCTATTGGTAGAGCACCTTACAGTTTTCTATGCTTTGACAAACTGTATTTCATGTGATGCTAAAAGACCAATTAAATCTCTGCTCCCAGGAAAATGTAAAGAACTGACAGATTCTGGACAAAGAAAAATTAGTACCATTATCTCCCTACATCTTACACATTTATTTATTCCAGAGGTAGCATACTTCTGGTACACCCTTTTTCTTTCAGAATATAGCTTCAATTTAACATCTGAAATATGTTACAACATTTTTAAATTATTACAGCAATAGAAGCATATGGTTCTTGACATTTCTGCACTGGATCGAATTACCTAAAAAGAGCTTCTAAAATCTTAAAATTTAGCATTCTTATGTCCAGGTCAAAGAATCCCTTCCATTTTTCTCATTAGCTGGTACAATCCTTTTGGGACAATACCTCTCCTAGATCATAATACTTTTCTAATTCTCTATTCAAAATCTGAATACCTGAAATTGCCATCATACATGACATTTTTATGTTAAGCCATTATTTGGAGGAAACCTCAGTGGAAATACATTCTTAATCCTCCTTCCATCTGGGGTCTCTCCCACTGCTCTCCAGGGTTCCAAATTA
Source organism: Propithecus perrieri (assembly GCA_963574695.1). Lineage (NCBI taxonomy): Eukaryota > Metazoa > Chordata > Mammalia > Primates > Indriidae > Propithecus > Propithecus perrieri. The sequence continues at coordinate 37,415 of CAUYRB010077501.1, forward strand.
ATGGACAATTTTCAGTTATCTCATAGGCTGTCGGACACACAACGTTCCTTTCTTCCTGTAACACTGTGTTCTCCTAGGTTTCTTCCTACATTTCTGGCCACTGTTTCTCAGTTTCCTTTTCCCTGTCTCCTTCACTTCTGTCTCTATATTCTGATAAATACCACATTTATTTCTCTAGCTCAGAGCTCTTCTATGAGCTCAAATTGTATAGCTAAACTTAAATTCTTAATATTTTCTACTTTCCCATCATAATGAATGGTATATTGTCCATTTTCTCACTTGTTCAAGTCAGAAGCCTGATATCCATCCTTTATTCCCCTCTCTCCTTTAATGCCCATATCCAAATCCAATCCTTTAACATACCTTACCAAATCTATTTCAAATGATACCCCCACTAAATTCATGTCTACCTCCATTGCTGCAAGTTTATCCACTGTAAAATTTCCCATTTGGATTATCGTGTTAGCTTCCTAATTGCTGTTGTGTCTTTCTTGTTCCTCTTTCAATCTATTCTCTAGAACCTCAGTCAAAGTAATCTTGTAAAAATATAAATAAAAAAATGTCACTCATTGCATAATAACTGTCAATGACTTATTAGATATAGAGTAAAATCCTAATTGCTAATCTTAATATGGTTTGACAAGTACTTCCCTCTCCTCTTTCATCTCAGGTAACTTTTCCTTCTTCTATTATTACACAAGCTCCAATCTTTATGCATCTTCTCAGTTCGCTGAGTATTTCTTTCCTGCATTCACATATATTAATTTTAAATAATTCTTAATTTTCATGCTCTTTCTCCTCATTAGAATTTCAAATTAAGTAACATCTCATCAGAAAAGCCTCCCTCACTACCCTATCTCTTTATAATCCCCAATAGACATTATTGTCTATGTTCTTCATACAACTTCCTAATTTGAAAACATGTTTCTTGTCTGTGTCCCTTGTTACAATATAAGTGCCTATGAAGGTAGACCGACTTGATCTTTCTCACTATGGTATTTAAATGTCATGTAGTAGGTGGTTATCAGTATTCTCTAAAGGAGTAAATTAATGTATTTTACATCAGCCCATGTTGCAGTTAAAAAAATACTAATTTTTGCTTACCAAAACCAAAAATATTAGTGGTGAAAGATGTCATTTCAAATGGTCTGGCCAGTAAGAAAAATATGGAGGATAATTACTTGAAACAGATAACCTAAAAAGCATAGACACAAACTATAATTGCAGTTATAGATGTCTCAACTATCTGGATATCTGATGGACTCCACAAAAAGAAGATAGACATATGGCCAACAAACATATGAAAATATGCTCAACATCACTAATCACTAGGGAAATGCAAATTAAAATCACAGTGAGATATCACCTTACCCTGGTCAGAATGGCCATTATTAAAAAGCTAAAAAACAATAAATGTTGACACAGATACACTGAAAAGAAAACACTTGTGTACTATTGGTGGGAATATAAACTAGCAAAACCTCTATGGAAAACAGTATGGAGACTCCTCAAAGAACTAAAAGTAAGCATACCATTTGATCCAGCAATCCCACTACTGCGTATCTACCCAAAGGAAAAGATATCATTTTACAAAAAATACACCTGCACTTGAATGCTTATTGCAGCACAATTCACAATTGCAAGGATATAGAATCAACCTAAGTGCCCATCAATTGATGAGTGGATAAAGAAAATAGTGTGTGTACATATATATACATACGCACCATAATATATATGTACACACCATATACCATGTAGTACTACTCAGCCATAAAAAGGAATGAAATAATGTCTTTTGTAGCAACCTGGGTAGAACTGGAGAACATTATCCTAGGTGAAATGTCTCAGGAATGGAAAACCAAATACCACAAGTTCTCACTTATAAGGGGAGCTAAATGAGAACTATATGTGGTCATAAAGTGGTATAATAAGCACTGAAAACTAAGAATGGAGGAGGGTGAGGGTGAGGGATAAAAATCTACCTATCAGGTACAATGTACACTATTCTGGTGATGGGTACACTGAAATCCCTAACTTCAGCATTATATAATTCATCCATGTAACAAAGAACACTTGTATTCCCCAAATCTATTAATTTTTTTTAAAGCAGAACATTTGATTATACATAGAAATTTGACTCGGAATTATGTTACACTGGAAGTGACTACAGAAATAATATGGCCTGTTATGGAAATTGAATCCTATCAATGACTTACCTAGTTTTTCTCTATTGCACGTATCACATTCTAACAACTAAGTATTTTATTTGTCTGACTATTGTCTGTTATGCCTTCTTGAATGTATGCTCCAAAAAGGCAAGGGATTTTGTCTATTTTGTTCACCCCTATATCTCCTTCACCAAGATAGCAGGGGCTTAATAAACTTTTGTTGAATAGGCAGAAATAAGAATGAACTACAATATTTTACCTACCATGTTGGCAAATATTAAAGAGAAAATACTATGAGTATGGGAAAAATGATTTCAAAACATGCATGTTTTTAGGCTTAGAAACAAATGCTGGGCATCCATCCCAGGAAAATAAGCAAGCAACTCAAATATACAAGGATATTCATGTGACATTTTTATAATAATAGTGAATGAGACCTGACAATCCTCAATAATAGCAGATTCATTAAACAAATTCTGGAACTTCCATGCAATGAGAACCTAAGGAAACAATAAAATGGTGTTGTTGAGATGTGAAGGTATTTTACATATATTGCTTAGTGAAAACTAAGCTCACATGACAGAAAACTTTGTCTCACGGGTTTAATAATATACCATATGATCATATATTTGTGTTTGTGTGTGTGTATACACACAGAATTTCATAGACTAAAGCTTGAAAGATTACACAGTGCAATACTGAAAGTGGATATCAAGTGGAATTATGTCTAATAAATTTCCCCTTTTATGTATTTTCCAATTGTTCTACAGTGAGTGTGAATTTTGGGGTGAAAAGATTAAAGGATGTATACTTTCTGAAAAGAATCTTTAATCCGGAAACTTTATAATGATTATGCTGAGGTCTAAAAAGTTTAAATAACATGTTAAAAAGTCATGCAGCACCTTAATTTTGCTTTGTAGGAGGATTATCTCTTAGAACCTCAGAGATGGAACAAGGACTTGATGTTCCAAGCTTAATTCTGAATACCAAGAGAGAACATCGTTTAAGTGAAGGGAAGTTTAGGAGAATCAGACTATAAAACTTTGAATGTTTTTCCAGCTAAGATTAGCACAGCAAATTATTTAAAAAAATAGAAAATAAAACAATAAAAAAATAAAGGCAGAATCTTAACTGGAAATAGAATTTGGAATAGGTAGAAGAAGGCCTGAAAACTGAAAATCTATCACAACAAATGTTCTACTGATCAGTAAGAGGAAAGCCATTCAACAGCGTCGCTGCCTGCTATGTTCTCCAAAAAACTCTTACTGTAAATGGGACTGGACTAGTGTGGAAGGGCTCATAATTCTGGCAGGTTCATGACTACTGCCAGGGAGGCCAGGGAGCTTTCAAAAATTTCAAACAACAAAAAAGACCTATGTTTGAGCAGGAAAAATGAAACACACACCCAACACTATGATGAGTAAGTTTGATTGCTTAGAAATGCATTTGTTCGAAAAGAATGGTGGGGGGGGTGGGAAAGATAAATGATGTAATTTCTCTGCTGTTTTCATGTTTTTCCTCAATGACACTCATTTTCAAATTAGAAAGTTGAGTAAACTGAAGACCAAAATATTAATATATTACCAAATACCTTACCAAATTGGCAACTGTTAAATGACAATATGGTAATGGCTGTATTCCCAGTGCCTGGCTCAATGGCCGTTGCAGAGAAGGTACTCCACAAACGTCTGTCAAGGAGAGACGAACTGTGGATATTATCAGAAAAAACGCAAAATAATTTAATACATTTATCTGTGTTTCCCAATGAATTCAATCCTGGACTACAAGAAAAAAAAAACTTGCAAATAAGATTAGATTTTCTAAAAATCAAGGAGTTTTGGAGAGCACCAGAAGATTGAAACATGCAAATGTTTTTATTATCAAGAGCTAAAAATAAAAATGCATTGCATGAACAGCAGGCTGATGAACTTGACACAAATCCCAGGTAAAATTCTAGAAGGCATACACTGGTTTAAGAACATTCTGGAAGAAAAGTGTGATCATTAGGGTACAGTATGAGATCACTAAGAATCCCCAAACCCAACTGCATTTTTTGATAGTGTCATTAGGTCGATAAATTAGATAAGTGCCTTTAAATGTCTATGCATTTCAGCAGAATCTTTGCCTGTTTCAGTAAAGTCTATCTTTCAGAAGTCCTTCCTGTTGTCCAAAAAGAGAAATGTGGATTCTATGAAAATATTATTAGGTCAGTTTATGTTGTTCTTTTAACATGATTCCCCAAAAATCCTCCAACTGATTTTGTGTGTGGGTGATTACTGAAAATCTAGTAAGATTCATAGTCAGGTTCTGGCTTGATCTTTTAAAATCTTTTCAGTGTTAGAAAATTGTGGAATTGTTAGTCTCTGAGTGATATTTTCTCATTTGACAAATGAAGACACTAACAAAACTGCTTAAGGTTACCATGAGATGAAAGTGAAATTATGTGAAAATTTTTCAAAAGCTGTTTAACATCACTCAAATATTATCAGTATCATCATTGCTAATTTCAAGATACTTAGCACTATTTTCAATGTGGTAGCTTCAGAAGGTAAACAGGGTCAAAAAAAAAGGTTTTTCTGTTTTTAAGATGGGGAAATCTGCACATAAGTGCAGATTGAGACAGAATTTAGAATAGAGGAACAGTAAAAATGCTAGAAAGAAAGATAGGGACAGGAGCTTGGTGGAAGGTCGATAGTAAGAACTATTCATTAATTTCATGCCAACATCCTTTTTATTTTATATTTTTTATGGCACTAAGACTTATCCTTTGCAGATTTATAAGGTCCTGAAAAAGTTATACGCCAGATTATTTGTATGATTTGAATAACTGTTGCTTAAAGGTGGAGATATTTTACTATCAAATCCAAATTGGCATCATTCACTTCTGTCATTGAACAAATTCCATATTGCTGTGTTCTAAATGCTTATGTATCCCCCCGGATTCACATGTTGACATTGTAACCCTCAAGGTGAAGATATTAGGATGTGGGCCTTTGGGAGGAAATTAGGTCATGAGGATGGAAGTTTGATGAATGGGATTAGTGCCTTTATAACAGAGCTCATTCTTCCCATCCACATGTGAGGACACAGCTAGAAGCCCTCTGTGAACCAGAAAGCAGGCCCTTAGGAGACACTGAATCTGCCAGTAGCTTGATCTTGGACTTTCCAGCCTCCAGAGCTATGAGAAATAAATTTCTCTTGTTTATAAGCTACCCAGTTTATAATAATTTGTTATAAAAGTCCAAACAAATTTAGACACATTTATTAGACTTTTATTTCCTGCATCTTTACAATGGAAAAAATATTTGCCAGCTACATTTTTGCTATGTTAAAGGCAGGTCAAATTACTGGAAGTACATTCTTGAAATCCTGAGTGTATGAATGTACCAACAAAAGTGGTACTACTCCAAGTCCCATTTTATTTGCCGCTTTGACAGTGGTAGGTAAACAATAACCTAGAAATTGCTTTGTCATATCCCAAGAGAAGATAAAATGAATTTGTCAGTTGAGAAATTCAGTTGTGACTTTATATTCACATTCAAGTATGTGTATACACACACACAAACATATATAAATATACATGCACGCATATTTTCTATTCTTCTTTTATCTTTCTGTCTGAACTTTACATTTAGCATATTTCAGTACAGTGGTGATCTTGACTTATTCTAGCTGAGAGCAGTACTAAATTCTATTACTTTGTAAACTACCCCACAGAGACGATTTGAAAGACAGTTTTGTGGAAAGCCTTATCAATATCCCCAAATAGCATTACTTTGAATAGGAAATTAAGTAGAGCTTTCCCCAGGGGAATATAATATGTTTTTATTTTAGCAGCTTGGAATTCCCGCTACACAGAATTCCTATGGCCTTGAAAAAGTTACTGATTCAATATGATACTATTTTGAGAGCACTACTCTATAATGTCTTCATGCCATGTGTATCATATTTCCATTCGGAATGGAATAGATTTCAGTTTAAATGTCTATCTCACAAATGCTTATGATAGCGAATGCAATTGGCTGTACTTTTTCTGGCCATAAAAATGGAGGGTTTAACTATAGATTTAGATTTATAATGAACTAATTTCTTTGCCACAACTGATAGAATTGAACATTTTTTCCTAATATTGCCTGTGGTATATTAAAATTTTAGAAACTTGGTCATTATTGAATCTCCATTTCTAGAGGTTTGTATTACTTTAAAATGTCCTGTTTCAGCAATAAAGTATATAACCAGATGACATCACAGGCTGATAACACCCCGAAAGAGTTGGGACATTGGGAGAAAACTACTTATCACAATGGGTAAATAAAGTGGAAACTGGATCTTCCTTGCTTTCATTTTGTCCTTGTTTTTTTATTTTTAGCTGCACAATTCAACCATCCTCAAATAGCCATCTTATCTTTGACAAAACAGACAAAAACATACACTGGGGAAAAGAATCCCTATTCAACTCACGATGGAAAATAGACTTAAACCTAAGGCATGAAACCATAAGAATTCTAGAAGAAAATATTGCAAAAACTCTTATAGATATTGGCCTAGGGAAAGAATTTATGAAGAAGAGCCAAAAGGCGATGATAGTAACAACGAAAATAAATAAATGGTAACTGATCAAATTAAAAAGCTTCTGCACAGCCAGAGAAACTATCACTAGAGTGAATAGACAACATACAGAATGGGAGAAAATATTTGCATGCTACACACCCAATAAAGGGCTGATAACTAGAATCTATATAGAACTCAGGAAAATCAGCAAGAAAAAAATCAAACAACCCCATTAAAAAATGGGCAAAGGACATGAACAGAAAGTTTTCAAAAGAAAATAGACTAATGATCAACAAACCTAGGAAAAAATGCTCAACATCTTTAATAATCAAGGAAATGCAAATCAAACCACAATGAGATAATAACTTAACTCCGGTGATAACAGCTTTTATCAAAAAGTCCCAAAACAACAAATGTTAACTTGGATGCAGAGAGCTAGGAATATTCATACACTGCTGGTGGGACTGCAAACTAGTACAACCTCTACGGAAAGTACTAATAGTATGGAGACACCTCAAAGAACTAAAAGTAGAACTACCATTTGATCCAGCAATCCCATTACTGGGCATGTACCCAAAAGAACAAAAGACATTCTATAAAAAAGACATCTTCACTTGAATGTTTATAGCGGCACAATTCACAATTGCTAAGACATGGAAACAACCCAAGTGCCCATCAATTCATGAGTGGATTAATAAAATGTGGTATATGTTTACGATGGAGTACTAATCAGCCATAAAAAATGATGAACTACCAATTATGTTATCCTGGATAGAGCTGGAGCCCATTCTTCTAAGTGAAGTATCACAAGAATGGAAAAATAAACACCACGTGTACTCACCTTTAAATAGATCAACACTGGTACAAATAGATCAACACTGATGTACACATATGGAAAGTAACATTCATAGGGTGTCGGGCAGGTGGGAGGGGGAAGGAGGGAAGGGGTAAACCAACACCTAACAGATTGCACTGTCTGGGGAATGGGCACAGTGCAAAGGCAATTTATGTAACCAAAACATTTGTACCCCTGTAATACTCTGAAATAAATAAATAAATAAATAAAATAAAGACAAAAAAATAGCTAGTCCAATAAAAAGTCACATTTTTAATTTATATGATACTCACTTGAATAAATAGAGCACCTTTTTACAAAACAAGATCCTTATTAATTTCATAAAGTCCCTTATGATAAAATGTTTTTTCCTTTTAATTTAAGAGAGAATAGTAACAAATCATGTAAATTAAAACAAAAAATAGCAACAACAGCAAAACATTTAAAATGAGGCTATGAATCAATACTAACTAAAGATTAAATTTCATATGGCATTTGAGAAATGAAGAGCAAACAGCTTATTTTTGCATATATGCAAAATTTACTGGTCAAATCACTTCCATATGAGAAAAGATAAGTATGCCTGCATCTCACATGTTTTCACTATTAAGACGAAGGCATTCTGCTATCATAGAAAAATCCATCACAGTCTATGTAATCAACCAAACCCAGATATGAATCCTGCTCCCAGTTATAATTGTTTTAATTTGTGGCAAGATATTTAACATTTTTAAGTCTTACCTTCAAAATGGAGTTAATAGGTTTGTATCTTAAGAAAGACTGACCAATGATATTAATGTAATCAACATAAATAACTTAGCACAACTCCTGCCAAACAAAATACCTCATTACTTATCAGGTGTCATCAGAGCTGTAGTTATAAACTAAGCATTGGCCTGAAAGTGTTAAATTTTATATTAGATTAAATTAGATTAGATTAATATTTTTATTATTAAATCTTTTTATGCATGGTTTCCCACATCTAAATAAGAGTGCGCATAATAACAGCATGCTCTAATCACACAGATTTGTGTGCTGCCTCTAAACACGTTTTCTTTATTTATGCTTCTCTTTTTTTCCTCCCTACTTTTGACTGGCATCCTCTGTCTACCAGCAGTGCCTTTCCCCTGTCTGTGTATCTGCCTTTCAAAGGTCTATGCATTCATGAAAACCCAGCTGAACCACTATATCTTCCATAAAGCCTTTTCATATAACACTATTGGAATAAATTGGTCCCTCTCTGCCATTCCTACAGTATTTGTCATTTTCTTAAAATTTTAAAGCTCTTTATGAAATGCTTGCTTGTCCCATTAGACTGTGAGCTGCTGGCACCCAAATACTACATGCACAATACTCAATTTTACATTCTCCATAGCTCATAATGCAGTTTCACATTCTCAATACGCTTATTAATTAAGAACTTAGTTTTCTAGCCATTTCTATGGGCAAGGTACTGAGGGCACAACAGTAAACAAGATATCTCTAATAATAGGTAATAATAATAAATAAATGTTTGCATAAACTAAAGATTTTACCTGTCTAGTTGTCATATTTCTTAGCAGCCTCTACCATCAAGAACATAGCCATAAACCTGAAAAAAGGGGAAAAAAACTTTTAAATACCAATAAAAACAATTCTGATAAAGACCATGCCTACACTGTAGGAAGCTTATTCCTCAGGTCAGAGTGTACTGACTCGGGAGGCTGAGGCAGAAGGATTCCTTGAGCCCAGGAGTTTGAGGTTGCTGTGAGCTAGGCTGACGCCACGGCACTCACTCTAGCCTGGGCAACAGAGTGAGACTCTGTCTCAAAAAAAAAAAAAAAAAAGAGTGTACTGACTTAATAATACATGTAAAATTAAATTAAGAGATTAGTAAATTATTCCTCTGGTTTCCACTGGCAACTGTTAGTCCTTTTTAGGTCCAGGGAGTACAGACTATAATCAAGAGTAAGTGGGAATCACTGGAAGCTAGCTCATTGACGGCGTTATAAAGTGCTAGCAGTTAAGGATGACATAGAATAAATAACAGTAAGAATGGCAAACTGAGCTTTTTAGTAGGAGAGCAACCAACTCCATCCATGTCGATAAACTCTGAAGGATTTCTGTTGAGTAGAAATAAAGTAAGCATGATGAAAGGTGAGCAAGCCATCAACAAAAAAATCCTTTTTGGCTATAAAATTACTCAGCATCAGCTGAGCTGACTGCAGTCATCACAGCAAACAGTGGTAGAAATCCAAAGGGCCACAAGCCACACCATTGAACTGTAGGGCTTGCACATGGCCTGGTGATCATGGCAATGTGTCCAAGTTGGGAACACTCTAAAATGTGTTTCGGAAGCTATCTTTACCAAAATAAGAATTCTATAACTATGTAGGTAGAATTTCTTCAAAATGGATAAAACTTAACTTTTTATAGATAATTAAAAGGCATGTTCCATATATTGGGAAAATTCAGCCAGTCAAGACCCAGACTGATTGAAGCGTCATTTAGACTGATAATAGAATTCAGTCATTCATTAAATAAGAAGAATGTGAAAAGCAATACCTAGACATAGTAATTCCAACATGTCTTCTGTCTAATTTGAGATTGTATTCTTTGTTGAATAAAGGTTGGTATTTGTGGCTAACCAATTTCCTCAGCACCATTTATTGAATAGGGATTCTTTTCCCCAGTGTATGTTTTTATCTGCTTTGTCAAAGATCAGATGGCAATATGATGATTGTTTTACATCTGGGTTCTCTGTTCTAATCCATTGGCCTCTGTTCTTGTGCCAGTACCAGGTTGTTTTGATTACTATAGCTTTGTGGTATAGCTTTAAGTCTGGTAAAATGATGCCTTCCAATTTGTTCTTTTTGCTTACGGTTGCTTTGGCTATTCACGATCTTTTCTGCTTCAATACGAAGCATAGAATTATTTTTTCTAGATCTGCAAAAAATGACATTGGTACTTTAATGGGTATTGCGTTGAATCTGTAAATCACTTTGGGTAATATAGACATTTTAACAATGTTGATTCTGCCAATCCATGAGCATGATATGTTTTTCCATTTGCTTACATCCTCTGTGATTTCCTTCCTAAGTGTTTCATAGTTCTCCATGTAAAGGTCTTTCACCTCCTTGGTTAAACATATTCCTAGGTATTTTATTTTATTTGTTGCCATTGTTAAAGGTAGCCACATGTAGAAAACTGAAAGAGGATCTACACCACTGAAAGAGTGGTGTGGATTAATTAACAAAAATTAATTAATTAAAAAAATTAATTCACAATGGATAACAGACTTAAACCTAAGGCATTAAACTATAAGAATTCTAGAAGAAGAGATAAGAAAAACTCTCATGACATCAGCTTAGGCAAAGAATTTATGGAGAAGACCGAAAAGACAGTTACAACAAAAAAACAATAAAAATTAAAAAATGGGACCTGATTAAATTAAAAAGTTACTGTACAACCAAGGAAACAATCAACAGAGCAAATAGACAACCTACAGAATGAGAGAAAATATTTGCATGCTATACATCTGATAAAGGGCTAATAATCAGAATCTACAAATACTTCAAGTGAATCAGCAAGATAACATCAAACAACCCCATCATAAAGTTGGCAAAAGACATGAACAGAAACTTTTCAAAAGAAGATAGCCTAATGGCCAATAGTGTATGAAAAAATGCTCAACTTCTCTAATCATCAGGGAAATGCAAATCAAAACCACAATGAGATATCACCTAACTCCAGTGATAATGGCTTTTATCGAAAAGTCCCAAAACAGCAGATGCTGGCATGGATTGGGAAAGAAAGGAACATTTATACACTATTGGTGGGACTCCAAACTATTAGAACCTCTATGGAAAGTAGTATGGAAATACCTCAAAGAACTAAAAGGAGACCTACCATTTGATCTAGAAATCCCACTATTGGATATTTACCCAAAGGATAAAATGACATTTTATAAAAAAAGACATCTGCTCTAGAATGCTTATAACAGCACAATTCACAATTGCAAAGATGTGGAAACAACCCAAGTGCCCATCGATACATGACTGGATCAATAAAATGTGGTATGTGTATACCATGGAGTATTACTCAGCCATAAAAAAATGGTGGACTAATACCTTTTGTAACAACCTGGATGGAACTGGAGACCATCCTTTTAAGTGAAATATCACAAGAATGGAACAACAAAAACCGTATGTACTCACTACTAAATTGAAACTTATAGGTCAACACTCACGTGCACATGTGGTATTAAAATTCCACGGAAATCAAGCAGGTGGAAGGGGCAGGGAGGGGATGGGTAAAATCACACTTAACGGGTACAATGTACACTATATGGGTGATGGACACACTTTTAACTTTGACTCAAAGTGTACAAAGGCACTTCATGTAACCAAAACGTTTGTACCCCCTGTAATATTCTGATATTAAAAAAAAAAGAAAATGAAAAAAAAAAGGTTGGTATTTGGCATGATATGAGAAGAGGATTACCATATGTCTGTATTCTTGGAAGTGCTTAAGAATATTAGCTTTAGATTAACAATGATCAAAACTAATATTCCAGTAAATATATTTAGTAGATAGCTGACTAGACTATTGAGCTTACCAACTAGGACTCAACTTGAGATATAGTTTTTAGAATTATCAACATATAAATTGTAGTTTAAGCCATAGAATTAGATACAGACATCACCAGATAAAGTGCATAGAGTAAGAAGGCAAGGAATTTTCTAGGATTACAGTTTAAACAATGGAAAAACTCAATAAAAGACTGAGAACGTGTCAAAAAGGTAGGAAAGAAATAAGAGTGCATCATGTCATAGAGAGAGAAGAGAACTCTAAGGAATTGGAAGAGGTCAACATGTTGAATTGACAACTACTTCAGTATTCTTGAACTCATTCTATTCTAACCAAATAATGGGACAGTGATAAACCACTATGTTCCTTTAGGTTAGTTCCACTGCATTTAGTGTAAACTACACTCAAGATTCTAGTTCTGACCTTGGAAAGTCCACCCCTATATATTTATCATGTAGTTAAGGAGAGCCTGTTGTTTGCCAGATAATGATGATATAAGGGTATGCAAGGTAGCAATCATTTCTGATCCCTGCCATTATGAGGTGAATATCCTGATTACTGAGGGTGATGTTTATTGAACATGTACAATGAGTTAAGTCACATGCTAAGTACTTTATTCATGTTTTCTCATTTAATTCTCACAATTCTACAACAAAAGTGTTCTATTTTTATCCCCATTGTACTGAAAACAACATGGAGGCATCAAAAAGTGAAATAATATTTAATTACTATGCTATGTGGGAGAAAAGTAAAATAAGTCCAGTTATGTTACGCTTTACATCCCTTCCAGTTTTCTACAACATCTGTCATTTCCTCTAAGTACTTTCTTCCATAGAAGATCCATTCCCAAATTCTCCATCCATTCCTTTTATGACAAAAGTGTTCAGGCCTTTTGTTTTCTGGATAAATTTGCCAAGATATGGTATATGAGGATAACAACCTCTTTTAAAACACTTTTGGATATAGTTTTTCGAGCACAATAGGATAATCAGTTCTCTTATTATGGGAACTTCAGTTCTCTTGACATTACATTCAGCTTTTTAGCAGTTACTGCTGAGAGATTTACATAAAAATCATAAAAACCTCCAGCTCTTTTCATATGAAATAAAATTATGTCATCTTGTACTTAGATATGAGATAATTATTTCTCTAGGTCCAGGAGATACAATAAAATGACAGTGAAAGTGTAGATCTGGGAGGGACCTTATTTAACATAAGGCTGTTAGCATGGTGTCTGGAATATAAATATGCAATCAATGTGTTAGCCCCTCTTACTAGCAGTCTTTTGTTCTGGAGACAAGGAAACTGAGTTCAGCTTTCTCACTTTCATTGGTAGACTTTATGTTTTATAACCTAACATGTTGGACTTAGTGTATCTTTGGTTTTCTCCATCAAAGCATAATTAAAACCACTTTGGATTTTTAAACTTCTGCTTATTCCTAATTTAAGACACTCTGACACTATTTTTTCAGTTCTTCTGCCTTGTTCCACTCTTCCTTGTTTATTTAAAATTTTTATATAATGTAGAATGTCCTTTTCCAACAAGAATCTATTTGAATATCTGGTAGTACCACACACTTTCTTTAGAGCCTTTGTTTCTTTCTATCTTTATCAGAATTATCTGATATTACCAGAATTTAATTTTGTACACTTCTACAAAAAGCCACCTTCCCTTTTAACCACACCATCTAAAGCCATTATTCTTATATTTGCTCTGAAATTTCTTCTATCTACTCTCCTAAAATTTGGAACAGTGATTCCATTCTGGATAATATAAGTTCAAAGTGAAAACATACTTTTCCCCTGTAGTTTGGTAGATACAAGCAAGTTGCTTTAGTATCACAGAAGAATCCTTTCTGTGAGAGTTGGAATGTAAGTAAGACAAGTTAAGAAACACACACATTTCTTTCATAACAGTAAAGGTATCCAGATGCAGCCCCAGTAGCTCTCCCCTTGCTTCATCTTGATTCTGTCAGTTAGATGGTCTATATTAGGACAATACGGCCGAGTCCTCTGTCTGCCTGTACAGCCTGTAATACACTACCACAAAGAATAACACTTCACTCTCTCCTTTTATCATCACCCAAATATTCCTCTGCTTTTTTCCACCTACAGATTCTTGGATATTTTACAAGCATTTATCTTGTTGACACATAGGGCTATTCCACGCTTACTTTCAGATTGGTTTCTTTGGCAAAAAGAAAATCCTATTGCCATAAAAAATCTGTCACTGGGAGTGATGGGTATTTTTTGAAAGTAAGGAGTAGGAAAAAATATATAGCAGTATCAAAGTGCATCTTTAAATCTATTTAAATATAAGATAATACTATCTTATGTTTCTTGGAGAAAAACCCCTTTACAGCTCATTTCTCACCCCTTCACCCAAATGGAATGGCTGTTTTTGCGAATGTTCTAATTATTCTGCTATTGCTGGTCTTCATCTATGGAAGCTTTCAGTCAGTGTCGTATCTGAAAATTACTAATAAGAATATAGTGAAAATACTTTACCTTTCAGAAAATATATGTATGTAGATGCTTGGTTAAATTTTCTTATAATATTAAAGGTTTCTGTCATTAAAGTTGACCAATTCTTTGTGTCAATGATTCTAGCGTGTAAGAAAGAAAAAATATATTTGATGTTGCAGACTTTGTATCTAAACAAAAACAATTGAATAAGACTCCATCAATTTAATTTTTGTTTTCTCTAGGATACTTTTGCTCATTTAAACCAATATTCTCAGGTGTTTAAGGATATCAGGAGTTAGATTTGAAACTATTGTTGTTGCTAGTGGTAATAGTAGTGAATGCATCCGAGGTTCAGGTGACACTTCGTTAGATTTTTATGCATTTTCTCCTATGCTTGCATGAAGCCTGTAAGGACATTATTCCCGTTTCACCAGTAAGAAAACCAATTAAATTTATTATTCATTAATTTAGCAAATATTTATTGAACATCTACTATGAGCTAGGTTTTATTCTAGAAATTTGTTATACAGTAATTTAACAAACAGCTAAAAATACTTATTCTCATGAGCTGACCTTGTAGTACTAAACTCATTAGACATAATAATATGTAATTAAAATTATCTAGTAATAATTTATTAGACATAATAAATGAATAATTAAAATTATATTTTAGAAGTTGATACGTTCTTTAGAAAAAATAAAAAATAGAGCAATGTGAGGAATATATGATAGCTGTGGTGATAGCAGGGGAAGTTTATAAGGTGTCATCCTTTACTCATTTAATGTTTTTGGCTTAAATTCTACTTTATCTAGCATCAAGATTGCAATCCTTGCTTTCTTATGTTTTCTCTTGTCTACTAAATCTTTGCCCATTTCTATATTTTTAGCCTTTTGAATCACTGTGTTTCAAGTTCGTATTTTGTATATAGCATAGGGCTTGGTTTTGCTTTATAAGCCAAATTGAAAATCTATTGTTTTATTATAGGAGTATCGCCTAATCACATTTACTAATATGACTAATACGTTGGGTCTCATTCCTGTGTCTTATCTTGTAATTACTGTGTGTATTGTGCGATCTTAACTTTTGCTGTGCTTTTTCTTCTGTTTTTGTGTTTTCTTTCTTGTTTAGATCATTTTTTTAATTTGTTTATACTGTATCTTGGTATTCCTAAAGATTTCTATTTTTGTTCTAGTGGTTACTTTTATTGTAATACTTTGTATAGTAATCTTAATCCTCCTTTTGTTCTGTCTACGTTTAAACTCTTACAATCTCTTTTGTCAGTTTTAATTGCTATCTGATTTCTACTGAATACATGTACAATAGTCGATAAACCAATTCTACTTTCCCCTCTTCTTTTCCATGTTTTCCTTTTTAAGTTTTATTTTTATTTGTCAGAATATATTGTGCTTACATATTCTTCTACCCAAGACTAAGACTACTAGTAAAGGTACAAAATACCCTAAGTCCTTTGCCAGATTTGGTTGGATGACGCTCATCTTCTGGTAGATTCCTTGAAGAGGGTGAATGTATTCTCTGAGTTTTTGCACATTCAAAACTGTTTTTCTATAGCTTTGACACTTGAAGGACTTAGCTAGGGTCCTGATTTCTTTCTTTAAGTTTCTTGTAAATGCTGATTCATGTTGCTTTGCTTTATATTTTTTGTTTAAGAAGTCTGATTGCCCGTCTACTGCTCATGCTTTTGTACCTTGTCATCTCTTTGCCTGGAGACCTTGAGGATGCTTTATTTTCTTTAAAGTTTAATAGTTTTATTTGGGTAAGTCTTGGAGTTGCTCATACCAGTCCAATTTTCCTTAGTACCCAGTTGACCCTTTCAAGATGCAGATTCAGGTCTTATTTTGTTTTCTGGAAAGTTTTCTTGGATTATTGTTTTAAATATTCGTTGCCTTCAACAATTTTAATTTCCTTAGTCAAGGTATCCAGATATAGAAATGTTGGACACCCTTTACTCACCTTCCATTTCAACCACTTTCTCTCTGACATTTTTTATTTTCCTTTCTTAAAATCTCATTTTCACTCCTCTGGGTGTTTTTCTCTATCATCAAAGTCCTTTATAGAATTCTCACTTGAATCCATTCATTTTTGGATGTATTTTAATTCACTCTTCATTTCTGATATTTAATCTTTTTTCTATTTCCTTTTCTGGTTTCAATTAATTCTCATTTAATTTCTTCCTGTTTTTATCCTTTTTTGCTCTCAATGTTTATATTTCTAATTCAGCAATATTTTAAAACTATTCCCAGATGCTTATTTGAGAATATTTAATTCAGTTTGTTGTATTGTGTTACAATTCTCTTCATTTCTTTGGTTTTATGGGGAGGATTTTCATCAGCTGAAATGCATTGATTCACTGCTGATTTTTCATAATAGCTGTAGGTAGATATGGCCTGTTTTTCTCTATTCCTATACACTTCCTAGACAGAGAGTGCCCACTTCTTTTAGTTTTGTCATAATTCATGCAGTTTCTTTTAAGAGTAATGTTTTGGTGACAGTGTGGTGGGTGAAGGGATTGTAGTAATTTTTTCACTTTTGTTTCTTTGTTTCTTTCTTTTCCTTCACAGCCATCCATCCAGGTTGTATGTCCCCATCTTTATACATCTGACTACCTGCTTCTCCTCATCAATTAATGACCCCTGTAGGTGCCACTTCCCCTGCTACTCACTTTCCCTGAACTCAGTGCTATGAACTACCGAGTCCTGGCCTGTGTTCACTGTTTTGGCATTGGAGCTTGAACTTTCTCTTTTCAGCAATGGTTTTATTTGTGTTTTATCTAAATCATCTTCACTTTTCTACTCTTTTTTAATCCTTAAGACTCCTCTCCTTTCCTCTTCACACCCATAGGCTCTTAGGGCAGATAATGGAAATGCTAATAGAAGGGGGTTTTTTTGCCTACAGGTTCTTTGAAAGTTACTGCATTGTCTGTTTTCTAGTATTTCTGAAAGTGTTGATCATCTGGGGTTTTATTTGCTTTCCTTGTTGGTTTTATTGGTTTTTTTGCAGGGAGGGTCTATGGGCAGATTTCAACTCAGGCAGCCACCATTGTTCTCCAACTCACAGGTCTTCAAGATGTGAAGCAGGGTCAACAGAGAAGCTATTAATGAGACAGGTATAGTAAACAAAGACTTGGAGGAGAATAGAAAGGTATGCAGGGGGATCTTGGACAGGGTGAACTTCAGACAGAGGAAATAGCGTGATAGTCCTGAGGTACGAGCATGTCTGGCATGTTTGAGGAACAGAAGTGAGGTGATCTGGAGTGGACTATGGAAGTGGATGTGTATATGTATGTATATGGGAGAAAAGAGTAAGTCAGAGAAGTGAGGGGGTGGGTGTATTTGTAAGGACTGAATTGATGTGCCTGAGGATAGCAATTGGGGGAGGTAGTATCCAAATCTACATGCCTTCACACTTTGTGGTCCTAGCACAATATAATGTTGCTATTCATAAAGTGTTTATTAAGTTTATCTACAATAAAATATAATCCCAAATCGTGGGATTTGGGATTTTCGTGTTAGCAAAATAATCTTCCAGTGTGGAAGAATGATATATTTTGTGGATTCAATTTATCTCTGTTATTCACCTTTCCCTTGAGCCTGCCATGAATTTCCAGTCATCTCAATACACACTTCTATGGGAGAATCAAATCCTTTTAACATGGGCTTCAAAACAAATCAACACGCCTTTACTTTATATCCTTTATACCTTTCAAAAATATAGTAAATACAGCATGTAGAACAATAAAGCAAAGCTTTATTACAAGCAAAAAGGAAACAGATTGAAATAAATACTACTACTTCTAATAAAAACCATATTGTATTATTACATATTACTGGTAGTAATAATTACTGTTATGTATTACTATTATGATTATGTAGTAATA
This sequence comes from Propithecus perrieri, assembly GCA_963574695.1. Lineage (NCBI taxonomy): Eukaryota > Metazoa > Chordata > Mammalia > Primates > Indriidae > Propithecus > Propithecus perrieri. Next base: position 55,900 of record CAUYRB010077501.1, read on the forward strand.
TTACTACACATTATTATACAGTAATATGCTAATATTAATACATAATATTAACACTGTATATTTCTTACTGTGTGCTAGGAATTGTTATAATTGCTTTTCGTATTTTAAATTGACATCCCTAAGGAATAGGCGTATCATTGTTAATCCCATTTTACAGATGAAGAAAATGAGACACAGTGAAGCAACTTTCTCAAGGCTACCCAAGAACATAGATGATCTGGTTTATAGGATGAAGTTTTCCTGTCCTCAGGACTCCCTTCCTGGATCCAGACCTCCATCCAAGTGTAAGCGTAGATATCCTATATCCACAAAATCAGACCACTAGGGAGGTTAAATCCTTTCTTCTAGCTGCCTATTTCCTATCTATTTTCCTGTTGGCTTCATTCCCTCATAATTGACACTAGGATGAAATCTTCCTTCTCATAGACTTTACCTTCTTAACAAAGTGATCTGTTCTTCCCTTTGATTTACAAAGAAATAAATTCAACAGCATTCTTACTGAAAAATAACCAGGGTAAGGGTGTGAGCTTCTTTAAAATAACTTAATGGAGATTGTAAAACTTCTTTTCTGTGTTTTCATAATTTCTTTTTTCTAATATCTTTGTTTTTAATTAGTTACCAAGTTTATTTCAAAAGATAGAAAACTGTGATCTTATCTTTTTTGTTTTGTCATGTAGTTCATTAGACACATGTTCCCTCATCATGAGCACCTGGTAGCATCTGAAAAAGAAAGAAGAAAGAAGAGTGAAGGAATTTTTTTTAAGTATACCCCATGAAAGTCTTCATCAAACACTATTTCTTCAAATAGTGGAGTCACATCTAAGAGCCAGACAACAAACTCAAATAAGTGAATGAGTGCTTTGAGTTACAAAGATGAATAACATTATAAACTGATGAGTAAAGGACAGGGCAATGGATACTGTAAATAGATGTGAGAAGAGCATAGAAGACCCATATCCTCTAAATCAGGTGAGACAAGTCAGTGTGTCCTTCCTCTTACCTCCATCAGTGGAGTATCGAGCTGTGGATCTCCTTCCTGGTGTTCGACAAGAAGGCACTAGAGAACTGTCAAAAATATACGCTTGGGGACACAGATGAGAAGGACCATTTCCTAAAATGTGCCTAGTACATAGAGGCTATTCAGTGTGAGTGAACTGAATATTGGAAAAATGAGTGGACACAGAAGGCACTTCAACACTTCTTCTCTCTAGTTAACTCAGGAAGAGTTGAAAGAAAAACCAACTGTTTTGTTCTCTTGCATGGCTTAAGTTAACATGAGACATGGGGACATTTGTTTTTTGTACACTAGATTAAATTGCCATAGTTCGTGGCAGTAGAAAGAGCATTTAAACAGTCCTGGAATCACTTCTTATCTTCCTTACTCACTAAATATTCATTCATTTCCTCATTCACTCATTAGCAAATGCCTATTGAGTATCTGCTATGTGCCAGCCACTGTTCTAGAGCTAAGATGGCTGTCATGAGCCATCCTGGTGTCATGGAGCTTATATTCCATGGAGGGAGGTAGACAAGATACAAGATACATAAGTGAAATGCATGGTATATTATAGTGATAATTAGTAAACAACAAAAGAAGATGAGTGTTGGGGGATTTTCAAAATTTTCAGCAAGATGATTAGGGAAGAACTTACTAAAAAAGTGACATTGAATTAAAACCCTGAAAGATCTGAGGGCTTAACGCAAGGTGCTTAATCTTTATGTACTTAATTTCCTCATCTGTAATTTGGGGAAGGTTAATACTAAATGGTCTGTGTCAAAGTCTGTTGGACTATGTCACAGCACCTAACGCGTGATCTTTACATAGCTGTCTTTTTGATGCCCAGGTTCAAAGTCAGTACCACAGAAGACTGTCAGTGACTCTCCAGCATAGTTTAAATAAATGCTTTAAAAAACACACAAAACAGAGCCAGTTAATCCCAGCAAAGATCATTTTGGCCTCTGATTAGACATTTCAGCATGATTATCCAGTTGTGGAGGTGGACTCCTGCAGACACATTAAAGCAAATTTTCATTAGTAATTAGAAAACAACATCAGAGTCCAAGGGTGCAGCATAAATTTGCCAATATATCTGAATGCATCAACTGCTGTCAGCCTGGATGGCTCAGGCTCCCCATCATTAATGAAAAATGAGAAAGAAAAGTTGATGTTTTATTCATTCTGTACTAATTTACATGTGGTTTGATTAGAAAGTAAAACAATGCAGTCAATAGATGGTGCCAGAGAGTTGCTTCTCATTGCAAGGCCAAAATTGGTTTGTTGAAGATAACCTCTTGTGTGTTAATTCTGATTTCTTTTCTCTGACCATGCTAAAAGTTTCTCACACTCATAAATTATTAACATGAAAAAATTCTAAAACTTTAATTAGACTCATACTACTATGCATGGAGTGGATACTTATAAATCTTTTCAAAAAGCATTTAAATGTATAAATTTCAAAAGACAAAGGAAATATTTAATTCTGATACTTTATAATCCTAAAAAAGACATTTTCAGCAATTAATACACACTTGAATATACATTGAATGCATTAAATTGAATTATGAATATATGTATATTTGTGTGTATAGATACATATATTTTTAATAATATTGGAAGATCTTGGAAGAAAAATAATATTGGAAGAAAAATTATATAGGGAATACATGGTGGTTCATCTACATATCTGAGAAGGCTTCTTCACCAAATCTTTTCTCACTGGAGTATGTTCTTTTAGATATAAGCACCATGTCTTATTCATCTACCATCCCTTTAAGCATAACTCCACCTGGTGCTCATTCATTCAGTAAATATATGTTGAATTAATTCCTTACATGGTATCTTGTTTCAAGACCTCCCACCCTTTGTGCTATTTTTATAAAATCTTAGTAATTAATAATATTCAATCTTTTCTTAGATCCACGTAATGATTACATATGTTGTCATCAAAACTCTGTTACAAGTTCCTTCAGACTATGGGCTATGTTAATTTAATGTTCATTTTGAAATTGGCTTATAACAATGCCTGGCAACATGGATAGCACAATATAAATGTCGCTATTATTAATATAGTTAATATTTATTATATAATTAATACCATACATGTAACCACAGTATTAGATTGCTTATTTCTAGGCATAAGCAGTGAAGGTAAAAATACTTACTGCATTAAATTCAATTCTAATTATGAGCCAAATAGGAAAATTTGTTGAAATACAGAAATTTATTTCAACCTACAGGTTTTGGCAGTAGTTAAATTTAGAGATGGAAGCAAATGCTTTCCATAGAATATGGAATATTTATAGTATCTGAATTTATTTCATCTGGAAAACTTTAAAATGTCAAAAATAAGCAACAGAATATGTAAACTTGTCATTTGGTATACTTACAGACTATGTAAATTGACAAAAGTTAAGATGACTATTGAAAACTATGACAACTTCATAAAACATTATGTGTTATATTAAAAAAAGTTAAAGACAGAAATAGACTTTTGGAAGAAACGTGATGAAATAAAGATAATTATTGAAGTAGATTTTGGAATCAAAGTAGGTAATGTATTGAGCCGGTTGTAGTTGGAAGCAGCAGTATATCAAATTCTGTAGATAAAGCCTGGGGGAAAAAGTAGTTTGATTGGATTAAGGTAACTTGAACGAGTAGAAAAAATGTCTGAATATCTTGAATCTCAGAAAATGAGAATATTTCAACAAGTATCTGCCCAGAAAAGATCTTAGATTCTTTTGTGAGCATCCTCAAATTTGTATTTAACATGAAAATTGAACATATTATTAAATCCAAGAGTGTCTCATAAGGATTCCAGTCTCCTGCGATTGCCCATAGGAATCTGAAGTGTGAGACAATTTGGTGTCAAATGTGTTTCTACAAGTAGATACATCGTTGGACTATAATTGTGAGAGGAAGGGAAAACTGTAATTTATTCCTCCAAAGAAACTTTTGTTATCAAACTTACCATTTTAAATCAATCAAATACCTAAAACTTAGAAATTAATTCTCTAAGGCTCACTGTTCTGATATTGAGTAAGAGATACTATATTTGATGATTTCACCACATCAATTCTTATGATTTTAGTTAAAACATTGTACTATTATTTATGCCAGAATATGCTCAGGATCTCTGCTAGTTACTTTGGTACTCAATCAGTAATAATATTAATAGTTCTATACCGCTATGGCCTTAGAATAACTTAGCTCGGGAAAGTTTTATAGCAACCACCTTTCAATAACTTTTACAGTAATTAAACATAATTCTCCCTACTTCCCTATCATTGCTTATATCTGATTCCTAAAATGGCTCTATACTGGACATGTATGTTTCTTTATCTGAATAAATCCTTATAAACAATCATGAGTTAGATTTTATAACTTCACATTATGGATCTAAACAGGCTGTGTCACGTGTTTAAGTCCATAAAGGGAGTAAGAGGTAAGGCTATGAATTCAGTTCTAGGTCTGCTTAACTCCAAAACTCTTATTTGCTCTATCTCTGGGGCCCCTATATTCTGGTTGTCTGGGAAAGTTCTGATTTATGCCTGTCCAGTTTAGCATTTGTCCTTTACTCAAGTGTCCCATTTTAGATGATAAATTATATGGTTACTCTAGATCACACTAAGAAACTAGGATTCTTTAATCAGGATTCAGACATTGTATCAATTCGCTGGAAAACTAGAGATGTAGTTTCTACTTTAAATGTTTAAAGAAAACTAGAAAGAAAACCTCAACATCTATTCAAGTTAATGTCTACAAGATATTTGCATAAATCTCATTGTGTACACCAATTAGTCCAATGCTAAAAACAAGCAGAATATGAAAATTGAGAGTGGGTACCAGAGTATAACATTAGAAATTTTTGCATCCTACAAACATGCTTCATTTAGAAAGAATTTTTCCCAAGGTAAAATTTATTAATAAAAACTACTCTTCTTAAGGTGCTTTTAATTCCCTGCCACATTTGTTTTAACCAATATCCAACAAAGCAGGTTAATTTTAGCCAAAAGAGTTCTAAGGAAATTATCAACATAATTACCTATACATAAATACAGACAAGCTGAGGATGAGGGCAGAAAGTCCTCAAGTGGCCTAAGAGCTGTGTGCGTGCCCCTCCACCCCCCCCACACACATACACATCTGGACTTCACCTCCTACCTTCTCTTTTAATTGCTCTGTTCCAGCCACAGGCAATAGCTTCCTTGCTTTCTTGAAACATATTAAGCTCCCTTCTCCCTTTGAGCCTTTGCAAGTGTTGATTCCTCTACTTGGAATGCCTTCTTTCTGATTTCCCCATGGCTTGCTTCCTCCCCTCCTTCAGGTCTAGGCTTGAATGTCATCTTCTAGCAGAGACCTCTTTGATTAATCGAATTGCAACAGCAAGAGACCACACAACTTATTTTTCTCTCCCTACTTTAATCTTCTCCATAGAACTTACACTTTCTAACATACTGTATAGTTCACTTATTTATTTTACTTATTCTGTGTAAAGTAAACCATAAATGAAGTCCATTAAGACCAGGGTTTGTATTTTATTTTGTTTTGATTTTGGGGGGAGGTGTTTGGGTCTATCTTTTTCACTGATATTCTTGCTGTATATAACACAGTATCTGCCATACCATAGTTCCTCAGTACATATTTGTTGACCAATAGAATGAAGAAATAGATTATGAATGTGCTGAATTTTACTTAGAGATGATGCTTTGACTCACTTGTTGGAAATATGATTCAGAGATTAACAGTAGGATCCACTGGATCAGCAGTTACTCTTAAGATATTAGCTACTACTGAAAAGCAACAAATTACTCTTAAGATATTAGCTATTGCTGAGAACTAGCAATGGTTAACACCTTATGTGCATATATCTCACAAAAACTCACAAGAATGCTACATGCTGAATACGAAGTTAAATAATTTGCTTCTTTCTTATAGTTACAAAAGGGTAGAGGAGTTCAATTCATAACCAAGTCAGTTGGTTTGGGTTTGTCTGTTTTGTTTTGTTTTCCTATATGCAGTGAAATATTTGCAGTGTAACTGAATATAAAGGTGTAAGACTGGTTTTCACCCCTGATTGTAGACATGGTTCCATTTCCTTTTAATTATCACGTGTGTACTTGTAGAGCTGATTCTGAGCTTGCATTCTGTTATTATTGAGGCTCTCATTCAATAGGGAGGTATTAAGCAGCAACTCCACTGGCAGCCTTGAAAAATAGTTCCCTTGAAATAGCTTTACCACTCACAGAAATATGACCAAACTCCTTTAAATTAATCCATAAAGATAGAAATATGAGGGATATAATATCCCTGACCAATCACTGACTATATGTTAGGCACATTCAGTCCTCATTTGAACCCTATGAGATGAGATATTAGTATTTTAATTTTACAAAAACCAGAGTACTAGAAACTAGCTTCACAATATTCGGTAAATGGTAAGCACTCACAAAATTTTAGTGCCTTTATTTCCTTCACCATCCTTTCTAGCTCCAAAATTTTATTGTTATACTTTAAAAATTAATACAAGCATATAAACATACTCCAAATTGAGTATGGATTTCTTTAATTAGGGCAATTGTGAAAATTAAATAAAGTATTATCAATATATATACTTTATGCTTTAAATGTATTTAAAATGAGAAAAACTCATATATTAAAATGCATTAGGTTTAAGAAGTCATATGGGGCAAATCAATTGTCTATTTCCCCATTAAATATCTAAAGTAGCCTAGAAGTTTTTCTCTTCCATTTTGCTTGCCTCTGATTATAATTTTATAGCTGAAATCATTCTCAAACACATAGGACATTGGAAAAATGTTTTATGGGGCAAAAAAAATGAGCTCACTTTAAGCTGCTGATTCAGATTTTACATAATGATAAAAATTATTTCAAAGACCACATTATAAGAGTATAAGAAATTTCAACTGCTGACACTGTAAAGATTGTTTTTATTATACTATACTTTTAAAGCAGACCAAAAATCTATAGGCTTCCACAGGACTCACATATAGTAGCAAATCCAGAAATTGCTGTGCTGTCTCAACAGCGATTTCTTTTTCAGATTGCATAATGGGTGTTGGATTTTCCTCTATCTCCTTTTACCCTCAACAACTGTCTAGAACAGTGTCTGGTAATGTAATAGTTGCTGATTAAGTATTTGTCCATTTTTCAAATTGGTTGTATTTTATTACAGACAAAAGAATATGCTTTTACAGTAAAAATTTCCAACAGTTCACAAGAATTGCAACTGAAAGGACATTTTCCTTTCTTGTTGAAATCCCAGTTCTTTACCAGATAACACTGGTTATAGTTTTCTTAAATACATCTTGTTCAGGCTGCCAGAGAGCACTCCTCATAACATTGCATTAGTAAAGGGGCTTAAAAGGGTGAACATTAGCAAATTCAAAGAAAATAGGAAGGTATCTCTTTGCAGAGGAATATCTTCAACGAATTTCTAGAGGATAAAACTTGGGTAGAAGAAAGTTGAGTGGTAAAACAGATCAGAGAAATAACACTCTAATAGAGAGACAAAAGTTCATTTGAGGAAGCCTTTTCTAAAAAATGATGGAATAAATCAAGAAAGGAGATAGGAGATCCAGGAAACTGTGGATTCAACTCTCATGAGACTGTGCAACAGGACTAGAAAGCAGTAAGTCCTGGAGTAAATCCCACCAAGTGGGTCACTGGGCAGGAGGATGGAGGATCCCAAGAAGGGGTGCATCATTTGACATAGATTGCTGTTCTGTTTACTTTATTAAGTACATATCTAATTTGAAGTTATGGATTGAATTTCTCTGTAAAAGCATATCTTTCTCTTTTAGCCTTTCTTCTTTTCACCTTGAAATTTAGAAAGGTGTATACATAGGAAATTGTGGATAAGCCACACGGTTTTAGGAACAGCAGAAAGTGTACTGGGGATTGAGTCATCAGTCCTAGAAATCACACAGAAAGTGGTTCCAAGAATTTGTTGTAAGATGATAGATAGACAGATAGCCCAAGAGGAAAACTGACCATCCAGAGCTGATGCCCTATCTGCTGGGATATGCAGCTTCTCTCTGTGACCCTTATAATTATATAAAGATACAAATACGGAAAAGTGAAGTAAAAAGAAAACTGGGGTTGACGGACATTTTCGGCTAGTATGTTCTTCAGACATGGTAGTGAAGAGGGGAGGAATTGGGGTAGGAAAAAAGGAGGGAACTACATTTCGGGTTCATTAAGCCAGATTTTCTTTTTGTCTCAGTTTGCAGCTAGATATGGGCTCCATCAAGAGGCAAGGACTCTCTAGTGGGAAAAAAGGGAAAGAGGTACTGCTAGGTTGCTTCTGACGTATTCCCAGGGAAAACAGTTCATTACAAGAGGGATGACTGCAAAAGGGCACCAGTAGATTTTTCTTTAGTGCTAGTGGTTTCAGGATGTATGGGCATTCCGTTTATTGGCATATTCCAAATTACTGGCCAACGTGCTAAAACAGCATTGTTGCAGGTTATGTTCTCCAGGAAACAAAGATGGAAATTAGTATACAGGGTTTTTATTAGGAACTGCTGTAGAGATCAACATCTTAAAATCGGGGGTGACGTGGGGGAAGCAGGATTAGGCAGAGAGAGAAGTGGAACTGTGCGGCAGCATCAACAGCCTCAGCTGACCCCACGGGAAGTTCTGGAGTTGATACGGTCTGTCTGAGCTGTCCCCCATAAGTTCCCCAGTGGCAAGTCTTTACACCTTTTCTTGGATAAGTCAACAGAAGAAGACTACCCCTGAAGAGTGCACCCTTGGTCAATGGGAGGCAATCGGGAAAGGGCTGTCAGCTGAAGAAAGGTGATTTTTGGCAGCACCTCCAGCTGCAGAGGCTCTTCCTGCTGGGGATCTAAGCAGTGTAATAATAAGCTTGAGACATCAGAAGACCGTGATGAAGAGAGAAGGAGCAAATCCTAGGAGTGGTTGTAGAGATCAAGGCAAACTGTCAGAAAGGACATGTAATAACCATTTGGCTTTACGTAGTCACAATAATATAAACATCATGTATTGCTTTTGCCTCTTATATTCAACCTGATGAAACTCACATTTGTGGATACAAGACCACAACTGAATGCATATGCTCCCCCATATTAGCAATCAAAATATAAAATTACAGGTAGCTCATGTTTGGAAGTTGAAGGTAGGAAGGGGTGAAAGAGAGGGTAGGGTTACCAATATCATCACAAGATAAAATCAGAAATCAGCAAATGCCATCTACATGAATGGAACAAGAAATAGATTTTAAGTAGATTATTCAAATTTACATTGGTTCCCAATTGAGGGGAAAAATAGAGTATTAAATAATAGTAAAAGTATCTGTTTCAGGGAAATTTGGTGGGTGGTTACATTTGAAATGATATGAACATGGAACTTCACAATTTTCTCAATTTCTTCTACTACATTTGGCCTGTTTGGGTTTAACATCCCTTCAGAAGAAGAGATATTTGCTCTAAATTTTCAAATTTATGTACGTAGAGTTGAGAAATAAGATTTATTTGAATTTTTCCTTTAATAATTTCTCTCAATAATATTACTAATTTTATAATTTTTCCTTTTGATTCTTAGTTAATTTACTAAGTAGTTTATCAATTCTTTGAAAGAACCATGTGCTGGATCTGTATAAGTTTTACTCTGTTTATACCTTCTAGATGTCATTAATCTCTGTCTTTATCCTTTATTACTTTTTCCCAGCTATCTCATTAGATTTATTTATTTTAGTTTTAGGGTTTTTTTTAGTTTACTAATTAATTCATTTAATTTGCTTGTTCTTATTTTGATAT
>CAUYRB010077502.1:0-44963 GCA_963574695.1 Propithecus perrieri
GGACCATATAGCACTGAAAAACTCCAAACATAATTCCTTCCTTCAAATGTCCCTGGAAATTATCCACCCTAGTAAAGTCTAAGAATAAACACAAATATTCTCTAAGAGAATATTTTGCCTTGGTGTGCACATGTGTGTGTATATGTGTATATGTAAGCATAGCTAATATACACTGGTACAACAACAACACAAGTATTTATGATTATAATTCTCTAGAAATAAATTCTGTTTTAAAACATTTTATTATCAGAATAAAGTTAATAATGAGAAATGAATATTTTAAATTTACTTTTCAATCAGCTAGTCTTTAATGATCTTTGAATATCCTCCAGCCTGAGTTAGAGGACTCTCCAGGGCCACGATTTGCCTTTCCTGTTTTCCCAACGAAGTCCTAAGTCATATCGGGAAGACACACAATATGGAGAGAAATGGATTCTCATTCCCGCAATGTTTAAAAAATGAGGTTGGGAGAAGTTTCCCTATGACTGTGTGCTAATACTTCTTCCATACTGATAATTGTGGAACTGGAGTATTCATCCACAGATTTCATTAGGGGAAAAAATTATCTCAGATTACAATGCTCAAGTCATTGTTGCTGAATATAAATACAAATCCTAAAATTTTGTCTTCCAAACACCTCTGCTATTTCTCATAATGTGCCCAGGAGGCCTACACTGCATCTAAGCATCTTAACAGAAATTTGATTTCAGATCATTCCCAGTTTGATTCACTGACCTTGATGCAGAACCTGTTGTGGCTGAGAACAGGTGGGCTCTGCAAGTTATATTTCTAGAACAGAAGCTACGGGAAATCACAAGTTACAGTGGTGGTCACCAGTTACCATGTTATTGTATCCCTCTTTGATAAGCAGATTTTAAGAATGGGCTGCCTCTTTTATAGTGTTACGTTTGTTGGAAGAACACAGAATCAAACTGGCCAAGGACCTTCAATTTAAGCCCTGTTATTACCCTCAGGTTAAGTGAGAAAGATTCCAGTAATCTGGCATGGACCTTCTAGTTTCATTTTTTTTAATCCCCCAATATGAGTGAGAGGAAAGGAAAATTCAAACTATGGTGAACCAACATCATTGACAGTCTTCCTGTGCATGTAGTAGATTGGGAACATGGCAATATTTGAGTCTCCCTGAAGAGATTTAAGGGGGCTGCTCACTTTGGGTAAGCAGTGTTATTTTCAAGACGGAGGAGGCAGATTGTAGGGAGGTATATTTATTTATTGGTGAAGTTTTCCCCACACTTTGGTTTAGAATTCGAGTTCTCTGTTCTAGGTGTCCTCATGGTCAGTGGAAGAAAATATTTTCAAGATGATTCTCAAGGAATCATCTTGATTCCTTAGCATTCTGTTTAGTTGAGACTATTCACATTTTACTTCTCAGTGACCTAAGATATCAGTGCTCTAAAATATCAACTTTCATAATAGAAGATACACACACACCTCCTAGGGCACAAGGCAATACTTCATTAAAGCATACTAAGTAACACTTTGTCATCATATTATTAATAGGGAGGATGGCTTTTTAAAAATAGTGTAGTACACAAGAAGATCTTCATTCAGCCCTCTTTCTGTACCATCAGGCCTGATAGCCCTAACTACTAATAAATATGAACTATTTTAAATATGATACCTTATCTCTAGCTATATGTTGATGAAGCTGATAAAAAATAGAAAGAAATACAATAGTTTAAATTTTCCAGAGTATACTTTGTAAAATTCTTTCATGGAACTTAAAGTGTCTTCCTGGGTACTAGTTTGGCTAAGTGATAATCTATTTCATGGGATTAGGTAGAAATAGTGTATTTAGACATAAAAAACAATTTTTAAAACATTTTGTTTCAGCTTTTTAAATTTTGATCAGCTTTTGGTCACCGACTTGGTAATTGGAAAATAAATGAACTGACCAATTTACATATGAAATTCAATCAGTTTAAAAAAACAAACATACAAGCAAATAAAAAAACTCAGTCTATACTATAAGACTCAGAAGAAGAAAAGGAATAATACATCTAAGAAGAATAATAAAGTATGTGACATAAGTAAGTTTAGTAAATATAATAGAATTAGAAACTTTCCTTTTAAAATTCTCTCTCCCAAACTGGCTTTAAAAATATGTCACGTGGCATAATTATACAAAACCTAAAACAAAAACATTATGAACTAACTATGGTTTATATAAGAAGCAGAAATGTCAGTTTATTAAAGACATCATGAATAGAGTAAAAAGGAAAGTCTCAGAGTTTAATTCGACATTCATGTTACATATAATTAACAAAGGACTCATATCCAGAATGTATAAAGAAAGTGTTCAGAAAACTTAAAAATATATATGACCCAAATAATAAACAAATGTAAGACTTGAATAAACATTTCATAACACAAGGTTTTCAAATAGTCAGCAAGCATATGAAGAAACATTCAATTTTATTTGTCATTACAAAATGCAAGTGAAAATCACAAAGCAGTCCCACAATGCAACCATCAGGATGGATGAAATGTAAAGAAGACTACCAATATCAACTGTTGGTGAGGATGTGGAGCAACTGGAACTCTCGTTCGCTATTGACGGAGTATGAATTGGTGCAATTTAGAAAACTAATTGGTAACATGTACTAAAGCTGAACACAAACATACCCTACAACCCAGAACAGTAATACATGTTTATGTTCACCAAAGGCATGTATTTGAATGTTCATAACAGCATTTTCATTAAGTGCTAAAAATCATAAGCTACTGAAGTTCCTAACAATAGTGTAGACAAATAAATGGTAATTTGCTTTCATAGTGAATATTATACATTGATGTGAATGACTTACTTATATAATAAAAGTAACAGCATCAATGAATCTCACAAACATAACGTTGAGTTAAACAACAAAAGACAAACTTTCGTGTGATTCCACATATACTAGGATAAGAACAGGCAAGAATAATCTATGCCACTACAAATAAAAAAGATAGCTACTTTCTTATAAGTAACTGGGTGGGGTAGTAATTAGGAGGAGGTACAGGAGGCGCTTTTATAGTGCTAGTCATGTTCTGTTGCAGGATCTGGACTTGGTCACACGTTGAGTTCACTTTGTCACAATTCTTTGACTTCTACAAAGGAAGTTAAAATGCATAGAAAGGAAAAGATATACAAAGTGGAGGCAAAAATAGACTGCATGCACACGAATTAGGAATCATAAATAATTGTAAATAAATACAAGATAAAGATTAAATAATTATAGAAAAGTCAATAATTATAAAACATATAAAGAAGACCTATAAGTCATGACATTTACTTCTTCAAAATGTCATTAAATCTTCTGTTAAATGAAAAATAAATATTCATTTTAAAGGTAATTGTAGTTAACCATCAATGTATATTATATCATATCACGTTATTAAACATAACAATCAAGCTGAAAATCAACTCAAAGATGCAACACCTTTCACAATAGCATCAAAGAAAATCAAATATTTAGGAATATATTAAATGAAGGAGGTAAGAGACATATACAAGGAGAAGTATGCAACACTGAAAAAAGAAATTATAGAAGATCTAAACAGATGGAAATCTCTCATATTTCTGAATTTCTGGTGAGCAGAGGCTATGACTGTCTTTGCTGTGGATGATCTTTTCAATGATACTAGTATAGCAAATAGCATTTCAAGATGGAGATACTATATAACTCTGGCACTGGGGCAGGCGAGCTTACTTCCTATCATAAAACATTCTGGTTCCCAAAGGTCATGTTTATTTTCTGTAACATAACTTACTTTGTATGCCAGTGTTACATGACTCTGTTCACATTACCGTATGAAAATTGGGGCTCTAGGAACTTGCCCAAGAAAATGATGATACTCTGGCTGCTGCTATCACTACAGGTAATAAATAATAAAGTTCATTATCTCTGAGTAAGGAGTCTTACATATTCTGCCAGGATCCATAAAACTGTAGCAGGCTAAATTGTTAACTTGCAAACAGGTTAATATCACACATTACTGACAGTTTTGGTGACAAGGTGGGGGTACTAACAGAGAAATAGTTTTCTGGAAGACTAAGGATGAAGGTCTTGTGGATCAATTAATGGTATGTGTTAGAATAGGTCACAAACATGTTTGGCCAAATTTTATAGACAATTAGACAATAATGGTCTTCAACTTAACTTCTAGAAAAAAATGAAGTTATAGCTACTGGAACACGGTACACCAATTTTTGTAGCAATTTGTATTCATGAAGTGTTTTCTTTGATTTGTGTTTTCTCTTTAATATATATCATTGGATTGAATTAGTTTTTTCTTTTTCTTGAATTAGTTTTTTCTTTGCTACTAGGTTTGAATATATAAGATACTATTTATACTATTGCAATAGATTACCCTAAAATATTAAGATGTATTTCTGATTAAAGTCTAAAGTTAGTCAGTATCTTTACCTTTTTTCTAAATAAAACAAGAAACTGAGAATAAGTATGGACCTCATATCTATTTCCCCATTGCTGTTGTCTGTTATATAGTAACTGCTTCAGAATTCAATTTCCTTATTACTGGAGCACATTTTTAGTAGTCATATTAGCAATTATTTCTGAGTAGTAACCTCTCAGATTTTGTCTAAAATATTGTCTTAATATTTTCCCCGGTTTACATTTATTTTCCTTTAGCATTTGAAAATGGTATTTTATTAACTTCTATTACCTATTGGTAAACGAACTGTTACTATGCTTCTCATGTGGGGCAAGCTATCTTTTATCTCTGGTAACTTTAAAAAATTTATCTTTGTCATTGATTTTCTGCAATTTTTCTAGGATATTTGCAGGGATGGCTTTGCTTTTACTTAATCTATTCGAGACTTAATGTTGTCCTTTCATCTTCTGTCTTTAATTCTGAAAAAGAAAATTCAGATTTAAAATATTGCTTCTCTTCAGTCTCCCTATTTTCTCCTCCTGTTTTTCTTAACAGATGCATATAGGATGTTCTCATTCCATCTTTCATGTCTTTTAATTTATCTTCCTTAATTTCGCCATTTTCTATGCTATGTTCTAGTCATTTTCTATCTGCTTCCAAATCTCTCTTCAGCTATGTCTAATCTGTTTAAACTGCCTGTGAGTTTTTTTCTATGACCATATTTTTAAATATATTAAAATATTTCAAAAATACTTTAAATATGTCTGCTAATTTTGCATGATATTTTTTCATTTCTTCCCTATAATTTAAGCTTATTTATATTTAAATCTCTTTTATAACTTCTTACTCTCTAATATTTGGGTTGTAAATTCTGCTTTGTGTTGTGACTCCGGATTTTCACTCTTTCATGATATTTCATTCCCTCATGCGGCAAGTAGTTTTTCACTGTGTGCTCATCTTCAGCAGGAGTTTGTTTCAGTGGAAATCTCACGTGCCCTAAGATTTGAGGTACTCCTGTTGGAGTGTGTTTGTATTTGTCTCTGACAAGGTCTTATTGGCTTTACTGATTCAGGATCGATTTTTAATTTCTAGGCTAAAGATTCTTACACTTCGTGCATATGGTAATTAGAAACTCATCTTAGAGCATACACTGAACTTGAGTTTCTTATTTCTTATAACCGACTGAGTTTCCAGCTACAGCCTTAAGCAGACAGCAGATTTCACCACTGATGAAAAGAGATTTTTCTGACCCTGGATTCATGAAAGGAACTACTCTTTCTGCCTTTTTGATTTACATAAAGAACTCATTTTCAAGCACTCTACCTTACCCAGGCCCAAGTCCTTAGCTTCTTTTTCATTGCGTTAATTAAAATCCCATCTACCAGCCACTATGTCCTGTATCAATTTCTGTTAAATCTAGGGCCCATTTGCTTTTAGCTCCAATTTATGTCTCTAATTTTGGATTTCTTCTTTATTTCTCACACCTAGGAATTTGCCTTTTGGTTCTTCAGCTTCACTGCATATTAAAATACATTTGTTACATTTAATCTAGCATTTCTAAGTGTTTTGAGAGGGAACAACATCTTTCTACATCAACTAACTCACCATATTTACTGGAAGTCTTCCATTAATTAACTAATAACAATCATCATAAAGATCTATGAGATGATAATAATAGGCTATTTTTATGTCAATTTTATAAATAGAGATACTGACAATATACATCAAAGGGTGGCACTTTAAAAATATTTTAACTTCAAAATAGATAACTACATTGATTTTTGCAGTATTTGGCTCAGTGTTTTTTGTACCACACATATTAAGCACATTCATGTAACACTGAGCCATTATGAATGCATACCTCAAATTCTGTGGCTCCTATTTGTGAAATTTCAGACTGTATATTTTGTTGTTATATGACATTAAAGACACTGAATCTAAGTAAGTCTCATGCATCTTCATTAAACTAAAAGGACTATTACATATATATGTTCGTATCTGTACCATAACATGTGATAAGTAAAAAAAAAAATCATTCTTTTTTATAGTTTTATTGAAGTATAATTACAAATAAAATTGTATATATTCAAGGTATACTTATAGTGATTTGATATACATATGCAGTGTGCAGTGATCATCAAAACCAAATTAATCAATACATTCATTACCATACACAGTTACCCTTATGTGTGTGGGGGAGGTGTACATGTAGTGAGGACACTTAAAGTCTACTCTCTTAGCCAGTTTCAAGTAAAGCATTTCTATATCTTTATTATAGAAATGTTTCCATGGCCTTTGTCGAGTTTGTCAGGTATGAAATTCAACACTTGGACTAAAGTTTCATTTTTCTGTTCTTTTTTTCTTCAGAATACATTTTTCTACCTATTACTCTCCCATTATCCACCCTAACACACATAGTTTGAACATATCTAATCACTGTAAGTACTATTTCTGTAATGTTTGTCTCCATCTCTGAGACATTATGCATGCTATTTCCTCCTAAATGAAATGACATTGTCCACTTATCAACATTCACATCTCTTCTTACCATTAAATATCTACCTTGGTAATCTTTTCTAAATTTACCTGATTTTTAGCTTTTCAACTAGCCTTAAGGTCCATTCCCTTCAGCATCGAGTATATGACTCAGTAAGGTGGTAATTAATCATGGCCTTGTGGACAAAATTCTATTATAGGTATCTATGAGTATATTTATCACAACTTGACTTTTCTATTGTGAGTCATCAAGTCAAGGATTCATACATACTTGCTATGTATCTTCCCTGAGCACCTTGTATATAACTCAAGTACTCAAGAAGCAGTGATGATTGTTTAATGTGGGATTTCTGAAAATACATGTTGAGACCTGTTGGTGAGTCATAAATAGGTTCTGCTCTACCTACCTATTATAAAGAATGAGAAAACACAATCTTCTTATTTAGTTCTAGATAATGTTTCATGAAAACAATTAAAATTAAGGGATTTAACTTATCTACATTTTATAGTGCAGATTTAAAATTGAATATTAAACATGAGATAGGAAGATAAAAATCACTGAAACTTCAGATAATGCCTATATTCAAAGGTATTTTAAATCAAAATAAAATTAATTTTCCTTGTCATCCTCTGTCATTTTTATTATTCAAAACCATTAAAAACTATAATTAAGAACTGTAATCTGAAAGGATTTTGGTAGCTGCCAAACTTACTATGACTTTTAAAGTCAATAGCTCTATAGTGCATTCTACAAAATCCCAGAAGCAATATATAAAATTAAATTTATACTGTGAAACACTGGTTATGGAATAAATACACCTTACCACATTAAAGGATTACTGCTAATTTTATGCAAAGTAAAATTTCTAATAAGAGTCTGATTTTGATGACTTTATGTAAAGATCATTTTACCCCAGTAAAAGGTTTTGGGTTATTTTACACATATATATTTTACTTACGTAACTTGAACCTGGCATCTTTAACTAGGATTCAAAGACCTTTCTTTATCTAAATCCTATGTGTATGTGTGTGCGCACACACACATGCACACATGCTAATATATGGGTTATATTTCTTTATCTCCTTACAAACTGTGTAATAATGCTTATATGGCAGATAGAGAAATAATTTTTAGAAAAGCAATTTTCAAACATAAGTTTGGAAACAACTGCAATATATCTGATTTTTTGTAAAACATATCCTTTTGTGGATATTCCCAAAGGAGATTTGGTTCATTAGGTAAATTATTTAAGTTAGAATTAGGTAAGAAGCCTCCATAACATCAACCTAGATAAGGGCATTATAGTGAAGTCTCAGAGTAACACTTTTAGTATTCATGGCTAAGTTAATATTTGTTCCTAATATTTAACTACATAATAATTTCTGCACTATTATTTTTTCATGCAAAATCATAGTATAAATTAGCTTTATGTCTTTTAACAACTTTATAGAAGTGTTTATAAAAGTGAGAATCTGGTCAAAATCTGATTGTTTTATCTAATTTCAATGAGACTGTCTCCTTGCAGTTCAAGCATTTTAGAAGTAGAATCCAGTAAGGTGTAAGCATTCTAGCAGCTTATTGCTATTTCTTCTGGAAACTCATCACATTTTCTCCTACAGGTTCAGTACTTACAGTACTCACAATGGAAAAATAATCTTCCTGTAACATAAAGTATTCTATATTGAAAAATAAATTCAATATATATTATAGTTATTTAGAACATTCACAAGTGCTCATATGACATAGATGTGCTATGAAGATCTGTTTCTAATCATACAAAATTTCATAGTAAAGTTTCTCCTGAATTACCAGCTGTTGGCTTCTAAGAAGATAAACAAGAGAAACATGGCATCATCTAATAGAAATACTGTCAAACTGAATGTTCTACTATAATGGTTCTCAACTTGAGAAACATGGAATTATTGCAAAATGTCCATAAATCTATATGTAACCCAAGCATTACTTGAAGGCTTAATTAATAAAGGTCTAATAACAATAATAGTCTGACTTTAAAGTCTGTTTTTAACCACTATGCTATTCTCCTACCATATTACCCTTTGTAAATATGTAGAAATCCTTTTGTACCTAATACAGATTCCACTAATAAATATATAGTTACCTGTTGTTTTATGTAGTTTACAATGATCACATATAAAACTATGGCAAAACAAAAGGTTTAGAACCACTCCTCTACTGGATTGAGATTCAGTTTTCCTTATTTTGTGATACAAGTGTAAAGTAAAGGTTATGTACTCTGCTTCATGAAATCAGAAAATAAATTAGGATGTTTATATTTTCTTGTAAATATATACTAGGAATAAAGCTGATGATTTTTCTATGAGTAGTATTCAGCCTCTATCTCTGGCTTTTATAACCACCAAATTATCCCTAACTATCTTATTAACAGTGAATGATTATGAAATAGCAGTGAAATGGAAGTTAAGGTGAAATATGTTTGTTAGTGTGCTCCAACTGATTTCTATAATAACTATATGAACAGTGTGGTTTTAGAATTCAAGATAATTAGAACTTGTTCAGGTTTTACTCTCACTTCAGAGCACCCCAGATGGCCAGTTGACCAAGGATACTATAATAAATACAGCATTAATATTTATATTTTTCCCGTGTCAGGATATTGAATGCCAGAAAAAAACTGAACTATTCTCAATCACATCCCAAGGAACGTCTCTACTCAATCCTGAAATACTGGTGAGTCATTGGGACTGTCCAATCTGAATGATAAAATTGCTGATTCCATTTTATAGGGTCCAGTATAAAAAGCATAATACTCAGCAATGAAAAGACAAACATTCCAATTAAAAAAGAGGTAGACGAGTTGAATAGACATTTTTTCAAAAAAAGATATACAAACAATAAAGAAGCATATGAAAAGATGCTAAACATCATTAATTATTAGGGAAACAAAAGTTAAAACTACAGTAAGATACTACTTCATGCCCACTATGATGGCTATAATCAAAAACATAAAAATAACAGATATTGGTAAAAAAAATTGGATAAATTAGAGTATATTGTTAGTGGAAATGTAAAATGGTACAGTTGAGACATTTCTAGCTTTCAGTCAAACACGCAAAGGGCTTTGAAGTCATCATTGCTGTCCTCACAAGAAAGATGCTGAATAAACTAAAAATTAAAAACTTTTCTTAGATCCATCAGAGAATTGAGGTCACATGGTAAAATATTGCCTAGAAAAGTAGAGAAACAGACAGATAGATAGGTGTTAAGATTCCTAGCATACCATCACAGCTTACTGGGAGCAGGATCCCAAGAGGAGAATCCCCAGCTAAAGTCAATATCTGTAAGAACACTTTAAACTGTAATTGACAAAATGCTGGTAGTTTAGTCTGCACATGCACAGACTCAAGATAAAGGGATGGAAGAAATATTCCAGGCAAATGGAAACCAAAATGGGCAGGTGTAGCCATTCTCATATCAGGTAAAATAGACTTTAAATCAACAATGGTAAAACAAAGACAAAGATGATCATTTATAATGGTAAAGGAAGCAATTCATCAAGAAGACATATGTATATGCACCTAACGCAGGAGGTTCCAGATTCATAATGCATATTCTGCAATATCTAAGCAAAGAAATAAACAGTAGTATCTTAACTGCTGGAGATTTCAACACTGCTGACAAAACTGGATAGATCATTGAAGCAGAAAATGATACAAAAACACTGGACTTAAGCAGTACCCTAGAACAAACACTCCTAACAGACATTTACAGGACATTCTACCCCAAAACTACTAATATATATTCTTCTCATAATCAAACAAGACATTTTCCAAGATTGATCATATATTAGGCCACAAAACAAGTCTCATCAAATTTAAAGAAGTCCAAATCATATCATGTATCTTTTCAGACCACAGTGGACTAAAACTAGAAATCAATACCAAGAGAAATAGTCAAGTCTACACAAAGCATGAGAATAAAACAACATGCTAGTGAATGATCCTTGGGCCAATGATGAAATTAAAATGGAAATCAAAAGATTCCTTAAACTGAATGACAGAGTGGACACAAGTTTTCAAAATCTATGGGATAAAGTGAAAACAGCCCTAAGGGAAAAGTTCATAATCTTAAATGCCTACATCAAAAGGAAAGATAGGTCACAAATTAACAACCTAATGTCACTTCTAAAGGAACTAGAAAAAGAAGAACAAACCAAACTCAGATCCATTGGAAGGAAAAAAAGTAACAAAACTCAGAGCGGAACTAAATGAAATAGAAACCAAAAAATGAATAAATAAACAAATAATTAAATACATAAAAAATAAAAAAAATCAATGAAACAAAATTTGGTTCTTTGAGAAACAAAATCAATAAAACACTAGCAGATTAACTAGAAATAAAAGAGAAATGAATCAAATAAGCTCAATCAGAAATGAAAAAGGCGACATTACAATTGATACCGCATAAATACAACATATCATCTGTGAATAGTATGAAAGCTTCTACACAAATAAACTAGAATACCTGGAGGAAATGGATAAATTCCTGGAAACACAAAACCTCCCAAGCCTAAATTACGCAGAAATAGAAGTCCAGAACAGTTCAATAATAAGCATTGAGTAAAGCAGTAATAAAAAAAGTCCCAACAATTAAAAGGCCTTGACCAGATGGATTCACAGCTGAATTCTAGCAGATCTACAAAGAACTGGTACCTATCCCACAGAATTTATTCCATAATATTGAGATGGAGGGAATCCACCCTAACTCATTCTATAAAGCCAGTATCATCTTGATACCAATCACAGGAAAGGAAACAATAAAGAAAGAAAACTATAGACTTCTATCCCTTATGAATATAGATGCAAAAATCCTCAATAAAATGCTAGCAAACTGAATTTAACAGCACATCAAGAAGATAATTCACCATTATCAAGTGGGTTTCAACTCAAAGATGTAAGGATGATTCACCATATACAAATCAATAAATGTGATTCGCCACATAAACAGAAACAAAAACAGAGATAATATGATCATCTCAATAGATGCAGAAAAAGCATTTGATAAAATCCAGTACCTTTTTTATGATAAAAGCCCTCAACAAACTAGGCATAGAAGGAACATATCTCAAAGTTTAAAAAGCTGTAAATGATCAACCTACAGCCAGCATCATGCTGAATGGGGAAAAGTTGAAAGCATTCCCCCTAAGAATAGTAACAAGACAAAAGTGGCCACACTCACCACTTCTACTCAACACAGTGTTGGAAGGCCTACCCAGAGCAATCAGGCAAGAGAAAGAAATAACAGGCATCCAAATCAGGAAAGAGAAGGTCAAACTATCCTTGTTTGCTGATGATATGATCTTGTATCTAGACATCTTTAAAGACCCCACAAAAAGATCCCTGTAATGATAAATAAATTCATCAAAATCTCAGTTTATACAATCAATATATTCAAATCAGTAGCATCTCTATATACCAATAACAGTCAAGCTGATAGTCATGTCAAGGACACAATACGATTCACAATAGCTACAAAGAAAATAAAATACCTTGGAATATACTTAAACAAGGAGGTGAAAGATATCTAAATGGAGAATTAACAAACACAGATGAACATAAATTCATATGACACACACAAATTGAAAATCATCCCTTGATTATGGATTGGTAGAATCAACATTGTTAAAATGTCCATACATCCCAAACTGACTTACAGATTTAATACAATCCTCATCAAAATACCAACGTTGTATTTCACAGATCTAAATAAAATAATTCTCTGCTTCATTTAGAACCACAAAAGAGCCTGAATAGCCAAAGCAATCTTAAGCAGAAAGAACAAATTTAGAGGTATCAAACTACCAGCCTTCAAATTATACTACAAGGCTATAGTAACCAAAACAGCTTGTTACTGGTATATTAATAAAGGTAGAGAAATAGAGCAATGAAACTGAATAGAGGACTCAGAAATAAAACCATGTACCTACAACTGACTGATCTTTGACAAAGCAAACAACAACATGAAATGGGGAAAGAAAGCCCTATTAAATAAATTGTGCTGGGACAATTGGATAGCCACATGACTTACAGTGAAAAATGACTTCTATTTCTCACCACATTCACAAATTAAACTAAAAATAGAACTACCACTTGATCCAGCAATCCCATTACTGGGTAGCTACCCAATGGAAAAGAAAGCATTATATCAAAATAATACCTGCACTCATATGTTTATCATGACACTATTCACAGCCACAAAGGTATGGGATCCAAATTTTATCCAAATTTTCAAGGAAATTTACATAGATGATTGGATAAAGAAAACGTGGTATATATACATAATGGGATATTATTTAGCCATTAAAAATAACATAATCATATCTTTTCCAGCAGCACAGATGGAACTGGAGGCCATTATCTTAATTGAAACAATTTAGACACAGAAAGATCAATACTGCATGTTCTCACAAATAAGTGGGAGCTAAATAATGTGTACACATGGATGTAGAATGTGCAATGATATACAATGGAAACTCAGTGAAAGGAATGGATGATGAGAAATTACTTATTCGGTACAATATACACTATTCAAGTAATGGATACCCTGAAAGCCCTGAGTTCACTGCTATACAATCTATCCATGTAAAAAAATTGCACTTGTATCCCATAAGTTTATATAAATGAATGAAAAACAAATTGCTCAGCCAGAAGCAGGTCTTTGATATACATACTAATGAATCTAGAGCCACACTTTCTTAATTTGGCCCTTATGCCCGAGGGGACAATATTCCTCTGTCTTAGTCATCCCAGGGCCAGGTACCAGGCAACTAGGGAACACGTCTATCACCCAAAGCTGATGAAACTAGCCAATCTCAATCTACTCACTCTGCCCTGCCTAGCATTTCCCCCAAAAGACCCAAGAAAAACTCTGGTGTAATGTTTTCCTATTACTTCCATCTTCTGCTTCCTGTCAACACTGGTGTCTTTCTCATTTGGCCCTGCATGGCCTGCCCTGTCTCTTATCCACAGACCTGTGAATATAATAAACTTTGTTTATACCTTAGCCTTTCCTGTAGCCCCAAGGGGCTAAATCTTATCAATACAAAAAAAAACAAGGAAAAAATCTTCAAAGAAGTCAGAAGGAGTTTAACAAAATCTTATGTACAGTAGAAAAAGGGTAAGAATTAAAATGGGCTTCTCTTCAGAAACTATCCAAGCCACAAAAGACTAAAGTGAAATATTTAAAGTGTTGAAATTGAAACAAAACACAAACAAAAAATCACCAACCTAGCTTTTGTAGCCAGTGAAATTATCCTTCAAAAGTGAAGGGACTTTTTTATAAAGGTCATTCTCACTGGAGATAAGTGATATCTCATTGTGGTTTTGATTTTCATTTCCCTGATGATTAGAGATGTTGAACATTTTTTCATATGTTTCTTGGCCATTATTCTGTCTTCTTTTTAAAAGTTTCTGTTCATGTCCTTTGCCCACTTTTTGATAGGATCGTTTGATTTTTTCTTGCTGATTTTCCTAAGTTCTATATAGATTCTAGTTATCAGCCCTTTATCACGTGTATAATAACTTGTGAATGTTTTCTTCCATTCTGTAGGTTGTCTATTTGCTCTATTAATTTCATCTTTGACTGTGAAGAAGCTTTTTAATTTGATCAGGTCCCATTCATTTATTTTTTGTTGCTGTTATTGCTTTTGGGGTCTTATTCACAAATTCTTTGCCGAAGATGAGATATATAAGAGTTTTTCCAACATTTTATTCTAGAATTCTTATAGTTTCATGCCTGAGGTTTAAGTCTGTTATCCATCATGAATTAATTTTTGTGAGGGATGAGAGGTGAGTATTCGGTTTCAGTCTTTTATGTGTGGCTAACCAATTTTCCCCAGCACCATTTATTGAATAGGGATTCTTTATCCCAGTGTATGTTTCTGTCTGCTTTGTCAAAGATCAAATGGCAATATGAGGATGGTTTCATATCTGGGTTCTTTTTTATGGTTCATAGATCTATGTCTCTGTTTTTGTGCCAATACCATACTATTTTGGTATATATAGCCTTGTAGTATAGCAAGAAGTCTGCTAAAGTAATGCCTTCTGATTTGTTCTTATTATGTAAGGTTGCATTGGCTATCCGGGTCTTTTCTGGTTCCATATGAAACATAGGAATTATTTTTTTTCTAGACCTGCAAAAAATGACCTTAGTGTTTAATGGGGATTGCATTGAATCTGTAAATCACTTTGAGTAGTGTAGACATTTTAAAAATATTGATTATGCCCATCTATGAGCATGATATGCTTTTTCTATCTGTTTACATCCTCTGAAATTTCTATCTTCAGTTTTTCATAGTTATTCCTGTAGTCATATTTCACCTCCTCAGTTAAATATATTCCTAGGCATTTTATTTCTTTGTTGCTATTGTGAAAGATGTTGAGTCTTTGATTTGATTCTCAGCTTGACTGTTGTTGGCATATATGAAAGCTACTGATTTGTGTATATAGATTTTGTAACCTGAAACTTTCCTGAATTTATTTTTCAATTCCAGGAGTCTCTTGGTTGAATCTTTGGGGTATTCTAGATATAAGATCATATAATCGGCAAAGAGCAATAGTTTGACCTCTTCTTTTCCCATTTGGATACCCTTGCTGTCCTTCTCTTACCTGATTGCTCTGGCTAGGACTTCCAGTACTATATTAAATAGAAGTGGTGACAGTGGGCATCCTTGTCTTGTTCTGGTTCTTAAAGGGAATGGTTTCAACTTTTCCCCATTCAATATAATGTTGGCTGTTAGTTTTTCATGTATGGCTTTTATTATTTTGAGGCATGTTCCTTCTATACCTATCTTGTTGAGGATTTTTGTTGCAAAGGTATGCTGGATTTTGTTGAATGCTTTTTCTGCTTCTATTGAAATGATCATGTATTCTTTGTTTTTGCTCCTCTTTATGTAGTTAATCACATTCATTGATTTGCATATGTTGAACTATCCTTGCATCCTTGGATGAAACCCACTTGATCATGGTGTATTATTCTTTTGATATGTTGTTGAATTTGGTGTGCTAGTATACTGTTGAGGATTTTTGCATCTATTAACATAAGGGAGATTGGAATGTTGTTTTCTTTTTTTGTTGTGTCCTTTCCTGGCATTGGTATAGAAGTGATACTGGCTTTGTATTATAGAATTACTTAAGGCAGATTCCTTCCTTCTCAATGTTATGGAATAATTTGAGTATAATGGGTCCCAATTCTTCTTTGTAGGTCTGGTAGAATTCAGCTGTGAATCCATCTTGTCTTTGGCTTTCTTGTTGTTGTTTTTTGGAGAGTTTTTATTACTGTTTCAATATCACTACTCATTATTGATCTGTTCAGGATTTCTATTTCTTACCAATTCAAGTTTAGGACATTAAGTGTTTTCAAAAATTTATACATTTCTCGAGATTTTCTAGTTTATGTAAATAGAGGTTTTCATTGTAATTGTGGATTATATTTTGTATTTTTTTCAGTTAGTTTCTTAGTTTTTTAATTTTTTTTTTCAATGAATAATACCCATATTTAGAACTATGAATCCAGTAGGTTATACAAATAGAAATTTATATATCATTTTAACTATTAAAGATTTTATTTTATTTTATTTTATTTTTTTTATTTATTTCAGCATATTATGGGGGTACAGATGTTTAGGTTACTTATGTTGCCCTTGCCCCCCACCAAGTCTGAGTTTCAAATATGTCCATCCTTCGGGTGGTGCGCATTGCACTCTTTGTGGGGTACAAATGTTTAGGTTACATATATTTCCCTTGCCCCACCCAAGTCAGAGATTCAAGCATGTCCATACCCCAGATGATGTGCACCACACCCATCAGCTGTGTATATAATCATCCTCTCCTCCCCTCTCCAATCTGCACAACACCTGATGAATGTTATTACTATATGTGCATTGAAGTGTTGATCCATTAAAACCAATTTGGTGGTGAGTAAATGTGATACTTGTTTTTCCATTCTTGGGATACTTCACTTAGCAGAATTGGTTCCAGCTTTATCCAGGATAATACAAGGGATGCTATATCACTATTGTTTTTTGTGGTTGAATAGAACTCCATGGTATACATATACCACATTTTATCAATACACTCATGTATTGATGGTCACTTGGATTGTTTCCACATCTTTGCAATTGTGACTCGTGCTGCTATAAACATTCTAGTGCAGATGCCTTTTTTATAGAATGTCTTTTGTCCTTTTGGATAGATGCCCAGTAATGGGATTGCTGGATCAAATGGTAAGTCTAGTTTTAGTTCTTTGAGATATCTACATATTGCTTTCCACAGAGATTGTACTAGTTTGCAGTTCCACCGGCAAAGTATAAGTGCTCCTATCTCTCTGCAACCACATCAACATTTATTGGTTTGGGACTTTTTAATAAAGTATTCTAGATATTAAACCATTATCGGATATAATTTGCAAATATTTTCTCAATCCTATAAAATTTCTCTTTTCTTGATAGTGCCCTTTGCTACACAAATTTTTAAATTTGACTAAGTTTCATTCATTTTTTTTCTTTTCTTACTCATCCTCTTGGTGTCTTATGCAGGAATCCATTGCCAAATACTAGATCCTAAATATTTAGTCCTATTGTTTCTTATATGATTTATATGCGTTTAGCTCTTATATGTAGGTCATTCATCCATTTTGAGTTATTTTTTCTATAATGTGTAAGGTGAGGGTCCAACATTCTATTGCACATGGAAATACAGTTTTCCAAGCATAATTTTTTGAAGAGAATCTAGTTTTCTGATTGAAGTCACTTGTCATTCAGTGAAAAATCATTTGGGTGTAGTTGTACCAATGCATTTCTGAACTCTCGATTTTATTGTATTGATTTATATTTATATCCTCATGCTATTACCACATTGTTCTGATTACTTTAGCTTTGTATTAAGTTTTGAAATATGGAAGGACAAGTCCTCTGACATTGTTCTTCCTTTTCAAGATTGTTTTGGCTGTTTGGGCCTCTTGTAATTCCATATGAATTTTGTGATCAACTTTTCCATTTCTTCAAAACAAGGCATTTGGCATTTTTATAGGGATTGCATTTAATCTGTAGCTCACTTTGGGTAGTTTTGACATATTAACAATGTTTAAATCTTCCCATCTATGGATACAGAATCTCTTTCCATTTATTTAAGTTGTCTATAATTTCTTTAAGCCATGTTTTGTAGTTTTTAGTGTACATGTCTTTCATCTCCTTGTGTAAATTTATTTCTAAGTATTAATGTATTATTTTTTTAGATGCTACTGTAAATGGAATTTTAAATTTCATTTTGATATTATTTACTTCAGGTATTATAGAAACACAGCTGATTTTTGTGTGTTGACCTTGTGCCCTGCAATTTTGCTGAACTTATTTATTAGCTCCAGTAATTTTGCTAAGTATTTTTGTGATGCCTATATATAAGATCATGTGATCTGCAAATAGAGATAGTTTTTATTTGTTCCTTTCTAATTTTGAGTTTTTTAATTTTTCTTTCTTATTTGATTGCTCTGGCTACAACTTCCAGTATGATGTTCAATAGCAAAGGGAAAAGCAGGTATCATATTGTTCCTGATCTTGGGGATAACTTTCAGTCTTCACCATTGAGTATAATGTTAGCTGTGGGCTTTTCATAAATGATGTATATGATGTTAAGAACGTAAGTTCTCTTATAGTCCTAGTTTTATGAGGTTTTTTTTTTTTAAAACATGAAATGGTGTTGAAATTTTTCCAATGCCTTTTCTGTAGCAATTGAGATGATCACGTGTGTTTTCCCCTTTCTATTAATATGTATTACATTGATTGATTTTCTTATACTAAATAATCCTTGTATTCTGGGGATAAATCACAGTTTGTAATGGTTTATTATCATTTTAATATTCTGTGGGATTAGATTTTCTATTTTTTTGTTCAGGATTTTTCCATCTATATTTGTAAGGAATATTCAATATTGGTGTACAATTTTCTTTCTTTTTTTGGTGATGTCTTCTAATGGCTATGGTATTGGGGTAATCCTAGATTCATAAAATGAGTTAGTCATAAACGATTCATAAAATTACCTCTTCTATTTTCTGGAAGAATTTCAGAAGGACTGGTTGTTGTTCTTCTTTAAATGTTTGATAGAATTCATGAATGAAGCTATCTTGTCCTGGACTTTTCTTTGTTGGAAGGTTTTTCATTACATATTCAATCTCTTTACTTGTTATTGGTTTGTTGAGATTTTCTTTTTCTTCTTGAGTCCATTTAGGTAATTTTCATGTTTCTAGGAATTTTTCTATTTTATCCAAGTTACATAACTTGTTGGCATACAATTGTTCAGTCTTTTCTTATGATTTTTTTTTTAATTTGAATCTAGTATAATTTATTTTTAAACAATTATTGATGCATAACAGATGTACCTAGTTTGGGATACCATTTGTGTGTGTGTAAGATTGAATTAATGTCCTCACTTCATAACTGACTTTATAATTATTCACCATCTTTCTATTTTTTTTTCATTTTCAGTCCTGCTAAAGCTTTGTCAATTTTCAATTAATTTCCTTTTCCTTTACTAGTTTTTTTATTAAACGTTGGCCATCACATATGAAAAAATTATAAAGATAATTTGAGTGTTGTGATGATGTTATTTTCCTTTAGAGAGAATTTCTTTCTGATTATGTTAGGCAGTTATGGTAGGGACAAATCAACTTATTAATAATTCAATGAGGGAGTACACTGACTAAAAGCTGAGCTTCAGTTTTTGGGAGAGCTGATCTTCTTCTGATTTATCCTTAAACCTAGCTGTAGACTATTATTGGTCCCAATTGAAAGCTTGGATGGCCAAGGATACCCATTGTTTTTTCACTTAGCTATATAAAACTAATGAAGAGTTCAGTCAGCTTTTCAGCTTCTCATCAATCAATTTCTACTTAGCCTTTTGGTTTCTTGGTCTCCTATTTTGAATCCATACATACCTCATAGGATATAAGGAGTGGCAAATGTGAGGTTCATGACTCTTAACTTCCTTCTCTATAGGGTCTTTGGATCTACAGTCCACTTTGCCTTAATATTTCTTTGATGCCCTCAAACAGAATGTTTATTTTATTTCGTCTTGTCTAGACTTTCTAGTTTTTCTTGGTGGGATAGTTGGTCTAATAAGAATCTTGAGTGACTTTACTTGAAGTAGCAGCCTAATTCTCAGGATTTTCATGAGAAGTAAAATTTTCTATGAGCCTTTTTTTGCTACAGTAAAACAAGAAATGGCAGGGGCCAAGTTTAGAGGAGGCCCCCTAGAACCAAGAAATTTGCATATTAATGCAGAACATATTTGGAGCTCTGTTACCCACATTATTGCTGGTCTTATTACATTCACTCTCACCTGAAGAAGTTTCAACCAGTTAACAGGCTTAAAGTGAGGATTTTAGGATTAAATGAGTTACTATACACATCCCTTAGAACAATGCCTGGCAAGTAGTAACCATATATAAGTATTAGCTATTATTATTGATATTCCCACATATAACCAGGCTATGAACTAATTTCTGGTAAGCAAATACAATTCACAGGACACAATACCTGTGAGGATGAATACTGTTTCAAGATTTCTTAGTATGTTTAGACATCATCAAATATTTATTAAATCACTTTTGTACAAACACTATCTTGAACAATCTTAATAGAAAATGATATAAGATAGCACTTTGTCTCAAGAGACTTAAAATCTACATGATATAAACATTAAAATTTAAACATTACTTGTTTAAATATCTCATTCTATAAAATTTTAAGGGAAATAATTCTCTTTTATTAATGTCTCTTCCCTGAAGCCTAGTACCTATATCTGCACAAATGATTATGGACTTTAAACAATTGTACAAAGCATCATATGCTGAATTCTTTGAAACAGAAAGTACAAAAGAAGGAGGATTCACCTTGTTTGATTGATGGATGAATGAATATATAAATGGTAGCATTAATGAATGAATTAAATAACTAGTCCTTAAAAGAAGTATCCTATTTAGATAAGGGGAAAAGTCAGGGTAGTAAATTCTAGGTGGAACAGATTGTATGATGAAAAGCATAAACATTGAAATACACACAAAACATTTAAGGATGAAAGAATAAAACAGCTCAATGGTAGTATAGGGATCACATATAATCAAAGGATTATAATAAATTATTTGGGCTAAGGAGGGCCTTGAAAACCAATTAATAAAGTTTAGACAATGTTCAATAGATAACAGTGACCATTTTGAAGGTTTGTAATCAGCTCAATAGTTATTTTAAAACAGTCCAGCAGTAATAGTAAATTCTGATTCAACAGAAAAGAGATTTCAGGTGACAACTGCATTTGTTGCCTATATACTTATTTTATATGGTCCTGAATTTCAGTGTTTGCACTGGAAATGGTAAAAAAGAACAAGGTTTTATAGGTATTACTGACGATAAACTTACAGGGCTTGATAAATAAATGCATATAAGCATGTATGGAGAACAGCACAACAAAACCATATCTTACCTGTTCAGAGAAATGTTTCAGTAATGTGATATGTTTAATGAGGTGTTTTTTCAGACTGGAAAATTCTGACATGCAATCAAATGGAGGCCTGCCAGGGAAGGATGACAAGAGATTCCATCAATCTGAGTTTCATTGAATTACCATATCTTTATACTTCAGGAAATTGAAAATTATAATCTACAATATAGAGAGCTTTAGATTAAAGTTACCAATAGACAGCTAACTTTGAAACATTACAATATCATATAAAAAAGTAACATAACTCTTATGTGAAAGATGATAAATGTAATATTTCTATGGTCTCAATAAATTGGCAGGTGGTAGGAGCATAATTTCCAGTAGTTACTCCTGTTTTCAAATTAATATAAAATGGTGGTTGGCACAGTAGATCTCTTTGTTTTTTCTTAGCTTCCTTACTTTACAAATAATTACATGAAAAAGAATAAAAGGAGGCAAGGAAAGGGTCAAATATTAATTAACTATATAATCGACAAGTGGATTATCTATTTCTTGAAAAATAAAGATTGGCAGTTGTCTGGTAAATCATTTTGTTTTCCACAAATAAAAAAGTATTTTATTTAGGACACTATAACTAATTTAAAAGTTTGGGCTTCATTAATTTTATCTAGCATAATTTTTAGTCTTGTGTGGTTTGGGGGACCTGTAATCACAAGTAGATACTTGAATGAGGTGATAAAACCTATACTGTTTTGTGGGAAAATGATCACCCACTTTATCTGTATGGTTAAGGATATTCAAAAAAGTGGGAAACCATTTTTAGAACATCATTTGTAAAATAAATTAGAAGAACCACATTGCTGAACCCATACTTACTCTCACAAGGGAAATAAAATTTTATTTTTAGGAATTAGCAAGAAGAAGTCATTTGTAAGCCCCTCCCTCCAAAATTCCCAGGAGATTACAACACCTCATGTTTCTGTGAAAGTGCCACTCTCTGGAAGTCTATTTCTAAAGAACATAACATGGGTAATGATTCAAATTACTTCTTATAATTAAGCTTATAAACTTATGTGGTAAAAGTGGCTGCCAGAATCCACAGGAAATCTCCTATAACTGTCCAGAGTATGAAAAATCTGAGGAAAATTCTTTGGGAAGCTTTTCCCTTCTCATCTATGTCTAGACCAAAAAATTATGAGCAAATAGGCAAGGAAACATTGACCCACTTTTTAAAAGTGGAGCCTACCCGCATCATCATACCCTATCTCTTAATTTTCAACATGGAAATTGCTCAATTTATGTTTCCTTACAAGTATAATCTTGGTTAGTTATACTTAGTTATGTGATCCTGAGTTACTATATCACCTCCACTGAATTCTGTCATAAATTCTCTTTACCTCAAATCAGTAAGCTATTTCGAATTTTAATGACTAATGGAAATATAACATCGAGCAAAATCCTTGTCAACCGACTCTAAGATTTCCATCTAATATCATGATTAACATCCTCTAAAAGCCCATAACCTCTATAGTAAACCTTAAAATGTACCTCTGTTACTCATAAAGCAGCACTTATATAAAGCTATATTGTGTGTATACAAGCTTATAATACTTGTAAAGTCAATCTTTTGTACACTGTAGTTTAGTTGAGAAAGTTCAAGTAACTCACTATAAAGGCTATATATTTTAGTAATATACAAAATAGGAGCAGGAAACTCCTCCTAGGAACAGAAAAGATAACAAGTTTTTCCCTTTTATTGATGATGGCATCTTGAATTAAACTCCCGAATCATTTTCAATTCTCAAAAATAATTATTATCTCTATTACCAAGATTTATAGCTTCCTTTTTAATAAAGCTGAAATAATTTTTAGGCCTGAAATCAGAAATTTGAATAAACAAAGCTGAACCAGGCCAAATGATAGCTTGAATCACAATTTGATAAAAATTCAATATTAAAACTAACAATGGAAAATCTACATTTAACAGCATCTTTCCCATGTTTTGTTTTAGAAACATAGAGATGAGGCCAACTGTAGGATAAATCACAGAAATAACTTTCCCCCAAAAGAATAATGATTCAATTTCAGAGAGAAAAGAAGGGGGAATTCCTCTAATTGATACTCAAACCAGATATTTTTTAGGGAAAAATGTTATTGTTGTATAGGAAATTCAATTTGGCTGAGCCCTAACCATTCTTAAAATTCATGTTGATATCTTCTCAGAAACAAATCTGATGAATCCCTGATACAAATCTCAAAACATACAAAGTTCCCTAGGAGGTCTTTGTAAAATCAGAAGTGGTTAAAGCTAAGGAATTGAAAAGTTTATAAAAACCATGCCCAGTACAAGACATGCTATTGTAATTTTCGATGTGTTTCATTCATAACGTTTTGGTGTTTAAAGATCATATTTACAGTGACCAACGAGTTTTCAACTTAGTAAAAAGGTTATTCAATATGAATAGCCCTTATTTAGTGTCATTAATTGTTAAGCAAGGACTATGAGAATCTATAGTGTTTTAAATTAAAGTTTAAAATCTTCAAACAGAAAAGATGCTAAGACAATTCATAAATTTGCCATAATTGAAAGCTGCTATATGAGATAATTTTGTATAGATTATCTCATTTCTGAAAGATGAATCTGATGGATTGTCTTAAGGACTACTTACCATAAAATACAGCAGGTTCAATATGAGTCCCCATTAATTTTACTTGGTTCCACCGATGAGAGCAAAGAAGCCCTCAAATTGAGGAATTTAGTGAAATTGTGCCACCAAAGGGTACTTCTTAATACTGATACCATGATGTGAATTTTGTAATGAGATTAATTTGATAAAATGAGAAACTCTAATACTGTAAATTATCAACTATCAGTGAAGCAGATATTTATTTTGGGGCTGCCATCTTTGTTGCAACTAAATTTTGTGGCTGTCTTTGTTGTATGCTTCTGATATCTCTTTCCTTATTCTTCTCCTTAAGTTGAGCTTATTACAAGGATCCAAATTGTTTTCTTTCTTATTGTGGTTTCCAGACTTTCCTTGTTTCAGCTTGTTATCAGATAGATATTAGTAAGGAGCTCAGAGGAAAAGGGAGTAGAGGAAATGAGGAATTTACTAAATTTCCTTTAATATTCAATTTGAAATTTCTTTGAACAAGTGGGTCAGACACTTCATCCTTTTTTATGTGAACAAATGAATTTGCCAATCAAGTATTAGTTCTAATAAAAAAGAGATGATAATGGATCATTAAGAGAGCAGGTGACAAGGAAGTATAGAGAAAAGTATTGTGGCTTCCCCCCTCACAGTGACTTTTCTCATTGAGCATAAAAGCGTGCTTCCCTGTCTCACTGTCTAACATCTCTTATCTTTGGGATGTAATACTTAGCAGAAGCAAAAGGCCTAGGAATAAGTATTCATATAATGCCTCATTTGCATGTAGAATTAAGAGTTGACCATAGTCTTTGATCAGAACAATTAGGAAATAGAAATATCAATATGTTACTTAAAAGTTATTATCAAAGCAAGATTAGAAATCATTTGTCTTTGATTTCCACAGCCTTCTCTTAGTAACACAGGGTTTTAAAAACAAGATTAATTCTTGTTAGCTAAAAACCTCTAATTTAATTAATGTACAAAGAAAAATAAAACTATTTTGTTGTAAAGAGTATGGATGTGGTAATTTAGAACATTGGTGTAAATTTTGTGCACTCCTCAAAGACTGTAGGAAAAAAAGTGTTGTTTCAAATCTTAATACAACAGTGGAGTTTTTTTATAAAGGAAAATAAAAGGGAATCCTTTGTAAAACAAATACTATCTTGTAAAATGATTTTTTTCTATAAAAGGCAAATCAAATATTGGTTTATTTAAAGGGAACTGTATTACTATGTTGTATATCTAGGGAGATATTCACAGCATCAATAAAATATCTATAAACATATTTGAAAGATACTGTGGAAATAAGATCCAGTCCACCAATAAAGTTTCTGAAGAAAAAGAAAGAGGGAAATATGCTATTATCTCAGGGCTTTAAAGATTAGATATTAAGAATTACCTTTCCAGAATGCTTAATATCATCTTGACCATATTAATCAGTTCTAGTGCAGCTGTAAGAATATTATGAGGTGGTTGTTCATTAGTGCCATGTAGACTACGCGCCCTTCTTCTTTCCGATATCATGGCAAGAACACGTTCAATAGCATGCTCAAGATGTTCACTTTGTTTTACGAATCTGGCAGGCATCTTTTTTTCATTCTGAAATTAAAGTGGGAGTTTTGGGGGAAGAAATGAGGCAGCACTTATCTAACACACTATAAATATGGAATAGGTTTGACACCAACATCATTTAGCCAAAGTAATATAAGAGGGATGCAAAATTACCATCAAACACTTTTCATTCTTTACGTATTTTTTCTGGTAATACTTACATCACTTGTGGTAGTCATTGCATAAATGACATGAAAAGAATAAGGTTTAGCCATGGGAATACTGATGTGTGTAATTTTAGAATATGGAATATGGCAAAAACTACTTGCTTAAAATAAGAACATGCTAATTGTGATACTGCCTTATTAATCCATCTACCTCATTTCCTTTCTAGAGTATAATCTTTTCAGTAAAGAACTCATACTTTGTATTCTGAATAGAATTGGGTATAGATCTAAGACAGGAAAGGAGATCCTTACTTTTCATTTATCTTAGAGCACTGGAAACTGTATATTCCATCCTAAGACTTGGTAATTTACACATACATGGGTGGTAAGATTCTTGATTGGGTACTGGCATTTAAATAGACTCCCCTCATTTACCTGTTTCCTCTTTGCATTACCATGTATACACATATTCTTATTCATCATACTTTTGTCCAGGGTCTTATCAAACAGCTAGCAGAAATAACCACAGAGTTGTAATAATGGCTCCATGTGGCCTCCTCTTTAGAATAAATTACTGTAATTTACCTGTATAATGGCCACAAAAATAATCTGTGGTTTAATAAATAGTGAAGGAACCTGCTAAAAAGGATTTGTCCTTTGAGTGTCTGAAAGGTTGAGGTGCAAGGGTTTTTCCATTATGTAAGATACAGGTTTATAATTATTTTTGGCCTGGGTCCAATAAGAAATTATCTAAAAAATCATATTAGCATATTTGCTGTAAAACTAGAGAACCAAGTGCATATCTCTTCAATTATCACTTCTTCCAAATGTAAAATCTATTATGTGATGTTTTCAAATGTTCTGTTTTAGCGATTCACTTTAAATATTACAAATCAACCTAAATATTACAAATCAACCATCATTTTCTAGATTTCTGATATGTTGGTAGTGTCTACCTAATATGGATGAGCTTGTTTTACTTTGCCGGTTGGCAAAATAAGATGTGTATTTGGGCGTATTTTTCCATTTTTCAAAGGATTTAGAATATAAAAAGGTAATAGAAAATGAAGGATTCTAATTTTTATTATTTGTAGATGTCAGAATGTAATTATGTATTCATGCCAACATTTAAGATGGAAGCACTAGCATGCACTTCCTTCCACATTCTGCTTTCTAACATTCTCCAGCTTTTAGATATAATCTAGGATTTTAGATACAAATTATTATAATTAATATTAAAATAAATTAATAGTATTTAGATATACATTTTCTCTTTTAAAAGCTTATCAAAATTGTTTGTTAAGTTTATAAACATATTGACAAACTTTATGTTGATAAAATCTGTTTTACTTGTTTTATTGCTTATTGCCAGTTCTTTTATACCATAACTTCCCTGTTGTTGAGTTCTTTACTTGTATTCATCTCTTGGCCAGCTGAAATGTATCTCTCAGTAATTTTAAGGAATACAAGAAAATATATTTCCTTACTTTGAAGTGTTAAGAATATCTTAAATTGCCAACTCAAATGAATGGTTTCCCAAGGTTACACAGCTAAATATTAGCAAAGCTTATCCTGAAAAGAGAAGCCTATTGATCCCCAGTGCTCTTTCTACTACATTAGTTAATGTATTTGGCTCTAGAGTGAATGGTAAAAATGGGAATTTTCTGACATATGCCATACTATTGTCAGTGTGGTAAAATGGAAAGACATCTAGGTCTGGTGTGAGATCTGGGTTTGATCAAATCATTTAACTGTCTCAGAGCATTAGATTTTTTTTTTGTCTGTAAAATGTGGATGTTAATGATTACTTTTCCATGAATAGTATTTTTAAAGCTATCAAATGTTATACAAATATGAGCTATTATTATTTATGTATAATTAATACATGCTAAAAAGAATCACAACATTTTAGGAATTCTTAGCCACCAGATTATAAATTGTGGGCAGTCTCTTTCAATACACAGGAAACTTCAAAGACATTAAATAGCTAGCCCCTCTGATATTCTCAGAAAATTTGGATTGACTTTTCTAATGACTTTTCTGATTTTTTTGAAAAAAATCTGTTAAAATTAAACAATTAATAAATACTGTGGTTTTCGTTAATATCTCATAAGACCTTTGAAGAGTGCAAAATCAGATATATGTCTTCCTTTTTCTTGTTTTTAAAATCATTTTGCAGAGAGCAAACTTTTTTCCTCAGTAATTCCAAAACATATAGGTTAAGTAATTTATAATTTGGTAATGTTTGGAATTTGGAAATGAAAGCCCAGGAGTGCCATAATGAAAATTACTTTAACATGGATGGCTATCAGTAAATAACGCTATTTAAATTGTGAAAAATGAGTGTCTTCTCTCCAAAGTAAAATCACTCAAGAGTTAAAGTCTAGAACCTGGTCTCTAAGATGGCTCAAGGAGTAAAACAAAACAATAGGAATTTACCTAACAGTATGAAAGGAAATCTACCTCAAATATCAACCTTCTCAATTTTTGTGAATGCTTGTCCATTGTCCTCTAAAGAGACATAGACTGGCAGAGTGGATAAAGATTCACAAGCCTAGTTTCTGCTGTCTACAAGAAACACATCTAACCCACAAAGATGCTTTCAGGCTCAAGGTCAAGAGATGCAAAACAATCCTCCAGACAAATGGAAGTCAAAAGGAAGCAGGGGTAGCTTTACTTATTTCAGATAACATAGGCTTTAAAATAGCAAAAGTAAGAAACGACAAAGATGGCCACTATATAATGGTGAAAGGGAAGATCCAACAAGAAGAATTAACAATTCTTAATCTTTATGCACCCAATGCAGGAGCCCCCAGATACATAAAGCAAACCCTGTCTGATCTAAATAGCATGATAAACAATAACGTCATAATAGCTGGGGACCTCAGCATGTCACTGAATGAACTGGACAGATCTTCTAAACAGAAAATAAGCACAGAAATAATGGAATTAAACATAGCTCTAGAACAAAAGGGTCTGACAGACCTCTACAGAGCATTCCACCAAAATAAAGCCAAATATACATTCTTCGGATCAGCACATGGAACTTTTTCGAAAACTGATCACATACTAGGCCACAAATCAGACCTCAACAAATTCAAAAAAATAGAAATAATACTACATATCTTCTCAGATCATAGTGGTATAAAATTGGAGTTCAATTCCAACAGAAATACACACCACTTCACAAAATCATGGAAATTAAACAATTTATCGTTGAATAACTATTGGGTAAAGGGGGAAATACAGAGAGAAATCAAAACATTCTTCTACTTAATGATAATGAGGACAGAAGTTATCAAAATATGTGGGACTCAGCAAAAGCATTCCTGAGAAGAAAACTAATATCATTAAATGCTCACAACCAAAAAGGAGAAAGCTCAAATATCGACACACTAACAAACAGTTTCAAGGACTTGGAATAGGAAGAGCGAATCAACTCCAAAGCTAGCAGAAGAAAAGAAATAACTAAGATCACACCAGAACTAAATGAAATTGAGAATAAAAGAACTATACAGAAGATCAACAAAACCAAAAGCTGGTTTTTCAAAAAGATAAACAAAATTGACAGCCTTTTTGCCAGATTGACAAGTACTCAAAGGGAAAGGACTCTAATAAATGCAATTAGAAATTAAAAAGGAGAAGTCACAACAGACACCACAGAAATACAAAATATTATCTTTGAATACTATAAAAACCTATATGCCCCAAAACTACATAATGTGGAAGAAATGGACAAATTTCTGGAAACATACAACTTCCCTAAGTTCATCCAGGAAGAATTACAATTCCTGAAAAGACCAATATGAAGCACAGAAATTTGAGCAATAATTAAAAACTTTCCAAAAAGGAAAAGTCCCCTACCAGATGGCTCCACTTCCAAGTTCTACCAAACATTCAAAGAAGAACTCATACCTATACTACAGAAATTATTTCACAACATTGAGGAAGATGTATCCTCCCTAACTCGTTCTATGAAGCCAACATCACCTTGACACCAAAACCAGGAAAGGACACAACAAAAAAATAAAACTACAGACCAATATCCCTCATGAATATTGATGCAAAAATCCCCAACAAAAATTTAGTGAATCAAATCCAACAGCATATCAAAAAAATAATTCACCAGAATGAGGCAGGCTTTATATCACAGATCCATGCTGGTTCAACATATGCAAATCTATAAATACAATTCTCCTCATAAATAAAAGCAAGAACAAAGACCATATGATTCTCTCAATTGATGCAGAAAAAGCATTTGACAAAGTCCAGCACACCTTTATGATAAAAACTCTTAGCAAAATAGGCAGAGATGTGAAGTACCTTAAAATTATCAAAGCCATATATGATAAACCCACAGCCAATATCATTCTGAATGGGGAAAAATTGAAAGCATTCCCACTTAGATCTGGAACCAGACAAGGATGCCCACTATAACCACTTCTATTCAACATAGTGCTGGAAGTCCTCGCTACAGCAATTAGACAAGAGAGGGGAATTAAGGGCGTCCAAATGGGGGCAGAAGAGATCAAACTCTCACTCTTTGCTGATGATATCATATTATATCTAGAAAACCCCAAGGATTCAACCACGAGACTCCTGGAAATTATAAATGAATTCAGTAAAGTATCAGGATACAAAATTAATACAGACAAATCAGAGGCATTTTTATACACCAATAACAGTCAAGCCAAAATTGAAATAAAAAATGGAGCAACTTTTACAATATCCTCAAAGAAAATCAAATATCTAGGTATATATGTAGTGAAGGAGGTGAGAGACATATACAGGGAGAACTAAGAAACACTAAGAAAAGAAATTGTAGAAGATGTAAACACATTAAAAAAATCTACCTTGTTCATGGATTGGTAGAATCAATACTGTTAAAATGTTCATACTACCTAAAGTGATCTACAGAATTAATGCAATCCCTATCAAAGTACCAGCATCATTCTTTACAGATTTACAAAAAAATAATTCTACACTTTGTATAGAACCAGAGAAGACCTTGTGCAGCCAAAGAAATCTTAAGCAAATAGAACGAACTGGGAGGTATCAGTCTACCAGACCTCGAGCTGAACTACAAAGCTATAGAATTAAAACAGCATGGTACTGGCACAAGAATAGAGACATAGAACTTTGGAAAAAGACTGAGAATCCAGAGGTGAAACCATCCGCATATTATCATCTAATCTTTGACAAAGCAGACAAAAATATACACTGGGGAAAAGAATCCCTTTTCAATAAATGGTGATGGGAAAACTGGATAGCTACATGCAGAAGATCGAAACTTGAGTCCCCCCACTCAGCTCTCACAAAAATCAATTCAAGATGGATAACAGACTTAAACCTAAGGCATGAAACCTTAAGAATCCTAGAAGAAAATGTAGGGAAGACTCTCTCAGACATTGGCCTAGGCAAAGAATTTATGAAGAAGATCCCCAAAGAAATCACAGCAGCCACAAAAATAAATAAATGGGACTTGATCAAATTAAAAAGCTTTTGTACAGCCATGGAAACTATCATTAGAGCTAATAGACTACCTACAGAATGGGAGAAAATATTTTCCCTCTACACATCTGATAAAGGGCTGATAACAAAAATCTATTTAGAACTCAAAAAAATCAACAAGAAAAAAAACAAACAATCTCATCAATGAATGGGTGAAGGACATCAACAGACAGTTTTGAAAAGAAGACAGAATAATGGCCAGCAAACATATAAAAAATGCTCAACATCTCTAATCATTAGGGAAATGCAAATCAAAACCACAATGAGATATCACCTAACTCCAGTAAGACTGGCCTTTATCAAAAAATCCCAAAGCAACAAATGCTGGCGAGGATGTGGAGAGATGGGAACACTCTTTCACTGCTGGTGGGACTGCAAATAGTGCAACCTCTGTGGAAAAGAATTTTTAGAGACCTCAAAGAGCTACAAGTAGAACTACCATTTCATCCAGCAATAGCACATTAGGCATCTACCCAAAGGAACAAAAATCATTCTATAATAAAGACGTCTTCACCCGAATGTTTATGGCAGCACAATTCACTATAACAAGAATGTGGAAACAACTCAAGTGCCCATCAATTCATAAGTGGATTAATAAAATATGGTATATGCATACAATGGAATAATACTCAATTGCGAAAAATGATGGTGATCTAGCACCTCTTATATTTTCCTGGATAGAGCTTGAGCCCATCCTCCGAAATGAGGTATCACAAGAATGGAAGAATAGGCAACACATATACCTGCCATGAAACTGGCAGTGATCAACACTAATGTGCTCACACAGTAGTAATATTATTTGGGGATAGTGCCATTGGGGCTGGGTAAACTCACAACTAACAGACACGGTGAGTGTTATAGGGGGGAAAGGCCACGTCTCAAATTATGGTTGGGATGTGCCAAAGTCATAACATGTAACCAAAATGTTTGTACCCCCATAATTTCCTGAAATAAAAAAAAAGAAAAATGAGTATCTTGTTGAAATTTCTAGAAGTCATACATATTAGCATACTAATGTGAAATTGTCATTATTAATTACACATTGCAATAAAGTCATGAAGGTGTCCAACAAAAGTGTTTCTCAAATGTCATCTTGTGCTACAATATTGAATTTTCTCTGAAATCATGAAGGTTATAGTGTAACAAATGAGATATTTATTTACTTCAACTCCTTTTTGATCATATAAACATGTTAAGAACTCAGAAAGACAGCCCCTCATATTTTCATTAAAATTTTAGTTACAGACTTTTCAGATTTCATTGTGACTCATGAAATGAAATAAATAAATAAATTTTTCTAGTTGACAGTTAATTACTTTTTGCTGGCATATAATCCTCACTAGTTTGAACATAGAACTTTCAAGAGCTGTTGACAATAATAGTAGTAGAAAGAAATGTTTTGTGTACTTCGTTTAACTCTCAGAAACATATTTTTATCCCAGCAAAGCTGACAGAGGAGCTTATTCTCTATCCAGCAGCTTCCTCCAAATACTCTTGATATTGCTAGCAGATTGATTATGTGTGCTATTTGTTCTAACATTATTGTACACAATGTACGTGAGGCAAAACTAACAGCTGAAGAAGGTTACTGTTGCATGCACAGTTTCTATTTAAGAATGGAAAAGATCCATTTAGAGAATACTGATCAATACAGAGAAGCCCAAATATTTTCTACTTAAAAATATGGAAGTCTTCTTAAGGGTTTCTGCAAAAGGCATTGTGGATTTGTGGGATTGAAAATAGGCTACACATAATACCAAATCATTTTCTTTATAAGGATATTAAAGTCTTATGAAAAGGTGGAGGAATCATTTTTAATTCCATATCCTAGAAATTGCTTATTTCCAAATTAAGCCTTTAATTTATTTCATATATTGCATCATAAATAAGATTTATGGGTCTCCAGATCGGATGTTACATTACCTACAAAGGAGACAAAATATTTGCTACAATTTTTGTATAATTTTTCAATTATTATTGAGGAAAACTATCCACCTTCTTTGCCATTTGTCTAAAATCAGCAATGAATATGCATAAAGTCAAAACATGAAAAAATATTTTATGTTTCCAGAATCCACTAGAATAAACAGTAGCATTAATTAAAGAAAATATGATTTTTAAGAATATCCCACTGTGATGCAAGTGGCATTAGACAGGATAGTTTTCCTCAAAGAACATAATCAAATCATAATCTATATGGTGCTGGTAAATGTCAGACTCTGATTAAAAATTTCTGCATTGCTTAGTGATTATCTGACATAAACTTCTGATGCTTAAAAAAAGCACATCTTTAACAGTTGTATTATCCAGAAGCAATATATTTTAAAAATTAAATCAGTTCTTCAATGAAAGTATAAACAGTATAGAATTCTTAAGCACTCAGATGCTCTTTTCCAGCACTGCATTTGAGGTAAAAAATCTGAATTCAAGTTCAACTCCTATAATTTACTAACCATATATTGATCCACTCAAGATTTAATTATCTCATTTGTAAAATGTGAGTCCTTAATGAAACTTCTAGGTTGTAGTTGAAGCTTGGAGATTAAAAACTGTAGGTTATAGTTGAAGACAAAATGGGTTAATGATGTGAAATAACTCTTTAAAGTATAAATTAGTATATAGATGTAATTTTTATTTTCATGACCATCACCATTAAAATTATGACAATATAATCACATATCATGAAGACAACATAAAAATTTTATGACTAAAATTGCCAAAACTAGAAATATTTATAAAGACAAATTCTCAAATATTTATTTTCTTCCTTTTAATAGCACAGGTTACTTGCAAGTTCTAAAAAAAATCATTTACACATACCCATAAATTTCAAAAAATGTCCAACCTTTATAATTTATGTTATTCAATTTTTTTCTCTTCCATGCATTGCTTTCATGACAAAAATAATTGGCCACAATTTTATGCTTTTAACCATTTTAAAATTCCTTTCATCTCTCAATAGTAAACAATGCCATCTCATTAGTTTTTATTTTCAGACATGCCAATGTACTCTTTCTCTTTAACATATCTTCCTAATTCCATCATCTCCATGGGCATAAATAAATAGTCCCTAAAAATCTTTTAATGCACACAGTTTTAAATCACATACTTCTTTCTATGACTTGATTTCTGATATATTATACCTATAACTCATATAAATATCACATTTTATTTCATCATTCTCTTATTTTACATTTCATGCCAAACTATATATATATATATGTATATATATATATTTTATTTTTATGTATTTTTACTATATGCAGCCTTCTAGAAGTCTGTACTTAGTTATATGCCAGTCTGCATATTTCTGGAATATAGAAACTCAATAGGGGCAGAAACCGTGAATATTTTTGTCTCATTATATTCCTGGCATCTATAACAATGCTTGACATGTGGCAAGTGTTACAAATATTTATTTTTTTATTGAATGAATCAATCAGTGAATGAAGGCTAACATAAAATGTGAAGGATCAGGAGACTCATTCTCTAGTTTTAACACTTCCACTACCTAACTCTAACCTTGAGTAAATTATTTATCCACTCTATCTCTGTTTCCCAGCCTGTCAAATAGAAATATCAAACTCTACCCTACTTAATAGAATTATTGAGTTGAAGAAAAGTAATAATAGAAAATATAAATATTTGAAAAGTACTTTAAAATATATAATGTAAAATCTCCCAATGTATATACCTCTCTTTTGTTACTGAATATATTCCATACCCTATTTTTGGTATGACATTCAA
Organism: Propithecus perrieri; assembly: GCA_963574695.1. NCBI lineage: Eukaryota > Metazoa > Chordata > Mammalia > Primates > Indriidae > Propithecus > Propithecus perrieri. Next base: position 34,991 of record CAUYRB010077502.1, read on the forward strand.
AAGTAGACACAAGATAAGAAAAGAGAAATTCTTTCCAATAAACATTTACTTAACAACACAACAAAATGACTTTAAAAACTGCCTTTTTATATACTCTGTAGAAGGCCATAGTGACATGCCACTGAAATTTTATATATTCAATACAAGTCATTTTCTATTCTGATTCTGCATTATGATCAATTACCAATGAATCACACCCCAACACATTACAAGTTAACATTTTCTTAATGCTTAATGAGTCTACTCATTGTTCATCATCCAAGTCAGCAATGAAGACATTAAATAACAGTGAGCTCAGAGAAGAATACTTCTTGTGATTTCTCTTTGTTAACTTAAAAGTCACTTTATGAGTACAACACTCCTCTTCCAGTTGTGCATGCATTTTAGATTATTTGAAAGATATTTGAACTAAAGTACAACATTGTCCACATATACTACATAGCAAGTTCTAAAGTTAGTTGTTTCCAAGAAGGCTCTGGTGTCAGCAAGGTACAATGTGTCTAGCTGATTCGGTAGAGGGGAGTCAACATACAAGTTATTTTACACTAAATCCTGAAATGACAAAGTGTTTAGGAAATAGCCATCTGTCATCTCCATCTAAAACACTCAACCTCCTACTACGGGTTGTGCTTAAACCTAGCCAAGATAAGCCAAATGATAATGAGACAAAAATGTGTTTGTAGAGCTAAGCATAGAGCCTATGCAGACCTCAAGGTGTGAGTGGGGGTGGTGCTGGAGAGCAAATGATATGAGGCCCGATATGTGCTATAGAAGAAACTGGTATAATGATGACAAATAATGTAAATGAGAAGAGATATAAAGAGAAAATATAGAGTATATACAGGTTAGAAGACAAATGAGTGAATGATAAGAATGACAGCTTAGCATAGTTTTAGAGTAATATTCAAGAAATGTGAATATACTATATATAAGAAATCTCTGCAATTAAATGTAGAAATTCTTTCTTTTAGGAGTAAACTATTAAGATGATAACATTATTGAATAAATGATATTAGCAACTGGAAACTGTATTTAAAATAAATATGGAAAGGAAAGGAGTAGAGACCTAAGTAGAAAAGATAACTTTTACAATCATAAAGATGAATCAACATCTGAGAGTCTAGCATTGATGTAGCTATGGCTTTACATTTTAAAAAGTTGACATTGATTTCTGAGATGCTAAAGTTATTATAAAGGAATTACTTAATTAAGGGACATTGAGAAAATGGCTTTTCTGTTCTGTATTGAAATAAAGGAGAAAAATGATCCAAGGTGGATTTCAAAGATTAGATTTTGCATAAATATTACAGGGGACTAGAATTATTTTTGCTAAAGCAATGTGAGAGGGAGATCATAATATGGAAATTTACTATTATTTAATAAGAGTGAATCTGACTGGCTAAGGAAAATTGTCAGTGATTATGCTAAGGGTGACTTCTTTTAAATGACATTTAGTCCTACCTACAATATGGACGGCACTTTTGCTTTCTGTACTGAAATTAATTATGAGTTTAACAAAAAGGTTTATATTCCAAGAATAATGCTAAAGTTTTAAAATTTACTCACGATGTTTCATGCTACAGCATGTTTAAAAATATCTGAATTTTTGTCATGCTTTACTGATGACTGCTATTGGAAGAAGGTGTGAATAGTGAAGTGATGGACTTGAACTGTTTCTGGAGTTTACAGTTGACAGGTTTTCCAAAGTGCTGAAATAAGGGTGTCCATTGCCAGAAGTGTGAGAACCAAATAGCAATGTATAGAGAACAACACGTTATAGGCACACTCACAAGAAAAATAAGGCTCTAAGTTAGTCTTCAAAATAAGTGCAAGGGATAAAGTTTTCCTTTGCTTCGTGATGTCTAAACAAATAATATTCAGATATCAGTTGCAGCTCAGATATAGATTGCTGGGAGAGACATCAGAGGCATCTGAGGGCCCCATCAGAAGGGCTATAAAGAGGAGAAAGAAGAAGAAAGAGAGGAGAGGACAGTAGTGGTACAGACCAAATCCAGAAAAGTACAGAGCCAAGTCAAAGTGTGAGGGGAGCTCCTTCCCCCTACTCAGGTGCCTTTGGCAAACAGCGGGACACAAAATCTCTCACCCTTTAGGAGAGTACCATGGGGGCCTGAGAGCCAGCTTTCTTGCACTTAAATGCTTCCTTCTCTGCATCTCCTCCATTTCTGGCATCACAGAAAGCAATTTTGGCTTGAGCCCCCTTGTGGCCATGGCCCCTCACCTTCCCATAGCAACCATGAGAATGCTAAATGCTGAGAGGACTGCTTCTCTCCACACTGGTGTCTAGCAGGAATGCCTACTGGTGGCTTGGACAGGTGGGCTGGACCAGTGACTCCCAGGTATGGGAGAGGGGTAGGGAGACCATGGCCTCTTCCCCCCATAGAAAACATGAGAGTTCTCTGTGCCAGAGGGTTGTTTTGCGGTCGTGTCTTTGGTTGTGCCCACCACTGAGAGCAGAGACACACCCCAGAAGGTCAGACACATGTACCTGAGGGCCAGTTTCAGGCAGCAAGGGAACGCATGCACTCAGAATGATCTGAGGAGAGAATACTGTGCTGTTCCACAGACAAAAATAGGGAGGGTGGTCACCCCACCCCACATAGAAACCAGGCAAGTGGACAGAAACTGAAAGAGCCTGCCTAGGTTCATTTTCAATAACATGAATAGGCCCCCTCCCCTAGTGACAGCCCTCCTGGTTTGGAGAAATTTCTCTAAACTCCACATCAGCGGCTTCCCCTAGCAGCCAGATAAACAACCTCTGAGACCTGCTGAGGCTTAGCAAAGCCCCTTAGGCTCTGGCATCCCAGCCATGATCTGTGTTGCTCCTCCACCCATTTCAGTTGGAGTGGGGACCGAGCAACCACCTGGGAGCTATAGGGTCCCTCCTAAAGCTTGTGGCATTCGTGTGGCCCACCTGGGAGACCAGAGCCTACCACAGGCACAAAAGATTACCTTGGCAGCTGTCTCCTCCATGAAAACTACAATCAAAGACTGGAGGAACAACCCCATAGCTAAATGTAGTATCCTCCAACTAAAGCAATTAGGGAGCAGCAGATTCATAGCCACAAATAAAATCCACTAGCTCTGAGATTAAACTGGGGGACCAAACTCATTACACACTGTTGGGAAGAGGTGAAGACAACAGGTCAGTGTTAAGCCCAGAGATTCATCAAACCTGCTAACACATCCCAAAGGCAACTCAGGACCAGCACTCCTCTCCCTGACACAGTAAGGGATTGATCTTTGAGGAGTCAGAGACAGGTCCACAAGCCAGCCCTAGCACACCCAGGTCTTGATTAAGAGGCCAGATGAGAAGGAATCAGAAAAAGAACTCCAGCAACATGAAAAATCAGAGTGAAAGGACGCCCCCAAAAGAAATCAATAACTCCTTACCAATGGATATCAACTTAAATGAGATGGCTAAAATTACAAATGAAGAATGTCAAATAATGGATTATAAGAAAGCTCAGTGAATACAAGAGAAAATAGAAACCTAACACAAAGAAGCCACAAAAATTATGCAGGAAATGAATGAAAAATTTTCTAAAGAAACTGAATTATTAAAGAAAAAAACAAACAGAAATTCTGGAAATGAAAATTTATTCAAGGAATTACAAAACACAGATGAAAGCCTTAAGAATAGGCTAAATCACGCAGAAGAAAAAATATTAGAGCTTGAAGATAACACCTACAAGCTAAACAAATCAGTTAGGAAAGAACAAAGAAATGAGAAGAACAAACGAAGCCTACAAGAAATGTGGGATTATGTAAAGAGGCCAAACATAAGAATCATAGGCACACTTGAGGGTGAAAAAGAAAATACACAAGTATTGGATAATTTATTTGAGGGTATAATCTAGGAAAATTTTCCTGGTCTTCTTAGAAATCTAGATATCCAGGTAAAAGAAGCACACAAGACTCCTGGGAGATTCATTGTAAAGAGACAATCACAATGACACATAGTTATTAGGCTGGTCAAAGTAAACATAAAAGAAGCACTCCTATGAGCAGTAAGGTAAAAAAATTAGGAAACTTACAAAGAAAAACCTATCAGACTAACTGCAGAATTCTCAACCAAATCATTACAAGCCAGAAGGGACTAAAGACCCATCCTCAGACTTCTAAAACAGAATAATGTCCAGCCTAGAATTTCATATCCTGCAAAAACTAGGTTTCTTATATGAGGGAGATATGAAGACTTTCTCAGAAAAGCACTTGCTGAGGGAATTTTCAAAGACCAGACCTGCCCTGCAGGAAGTACTCAAACCTACATTATATACTGAATAGCACAATAGACACCCACCACTGTAAAATCATCCAAAAGCTAAAGTTAATAACACAGCTATCACAATGTCTCAAGAGGTAAAACAAATTAATACGAGTCTATCCAACAGTATGAACAGAAGTACACCCCACTTATTGATTCTTTCAATAAATGTGAATGGCTTTAACTTCCCACTCAAGAGACAGAGGCTGGCTGAATGAATAAAAAAATAAAAACCAAGTATTTGTTGTCACCAAGAAACAAATCTAACCCACAAGGACTCATTTAGACTCAAGGTAAAGGGATGGAAAACGATATTTCGTGCAAATGGAAACCAAAAGAAAGATGATGTGGCCATTCACATATCAGATAACATAGACTTCAAATCAACAAAGTAAAGAAAGACAAAGATGGACATTATATAATTTTGAAGGGAACAATTCAATAAGAAGACTTAAAATACTACATATTTATGCACCCAACACAGGAGCACCCAGGTTCATAAAGCAAATCCTATTTGATCAAAACAAAAATGATAAACAGCAGGGCCATAATAGCCAGGGACTTCAACACCCTACTGACAGAAAGGGACAGATCTTCCAAAGAGAAAATAAGCAAGGGAACAATGGACTTAAACTGAAATGTAGAATAAATGAGCCTAACAGACATTTACAGAATATTCTGCCCAAAACTACTGAATATGGTCTTCTCATCAGCTCTTGGAACATTCTCTAACACTGATCACATCCTAGGCCACAAAACATGCCACAGCAATTTAAAAATAATAGAAATTATACCATTTATCTTCTCAGACCACACTGGAATAAAACTAGAAATCAACTCCAACAGAAAAACTCATCTCTACACAAAGTCATGGAAACTAAACAATCTATTGATGAATAATAGTTGGGTCAAGGAGTAGATAAAGATGGAAGTCAAAAGATTCTTTGAACTAAACAATAATGGGAACACAAGTTCAATATCCGTGACATACAGCAAAAGCCGTCCTGGGAGGAATAGTCAAACCCTTAAATCCTTACATGCAAAAGACAGAAAGATAAAGCATCACCAGTCTCATGAATGACCTTAAGAAAGTGGGAAGGAAGAACAAACCAATCCCAAGCTCAGCAGAAGAAAAGAAATAACCATGATCAGAGAAGAACTAAATGAAATTTAGAATAAAAGGACTATACAAAAGATTAATGAAACAAACAAAATGGCCAGAGCAATTAGGCAAGAGAAGGAAATCAAGTGTATCCAAATGGGGAAAGAAGAGGTCAAACTATTGCTCTTTGCTGATATGATCTTGTATCTAGAAAATCCCAAAGATTCAACCAAGAGACTTCTAGAATTGATAAATAAATTCAACAAAATATCATCTTATAAAATCAATATAAACAAATCAGTATAATTCCTATATGCCAAAACTCAAACTGAGAATCAAATCAAATATGCAATACCCTTCACAATAGCAACAAAGAAAATAAAATACCTAGGAATATATTTATGTAAGGGGGTGAAAGACCTCCATAGGGAGAACTACAAAATGCTGAGGAAGGAAACCACAGATTATATAAACAAATGGAAAAATATATCATGCTCATAGATGGGCAGAATCAACATTTTTAAAATGTCTATGCTATCCAAAGTGATTTACAGATTCAATGCAATCCCCATTAAAATACTAACATCATTTTTCACTGATCTTGGAAAAAAGGGTTCTATGTTATGTATGGAACCAGAAAAGACCCCAAATTTCCAGTGCAACGTTATGCAGTAAGAACAAATCAGGAGGCATCACTTTACCAGAATTCGAGCTATACTACAAGACTATAGTGACCAAAAAACCACGGGTCTGGCACAAAAATAGAGACATAGACCTATAGATCAGAACAGAGAACCCAGATATGAAACCATCCTCACATAGCCTTCTGATCTTTGATAAAGAAGACAAAAACATACACTGGGGAAAAGAATCTCTATTCAATCAATGGTGCTGGGAAAATTGGATAGCCATATGTAGAAGATTGAAACAGGATTCATACCTCAAACCACTCACAAAAACTAATTCACAATGAATAACAAACTTGAACCTAAGGCATGAAATTGTAAGAATTCTAGGGAAAAAAATTGGAAAACTCATCCAGACAATGGCCTAGGCAAAGAATTTATGAAGAAGACCCCAAAAGCAGTCACAGAAACTATGAAAATACATAAATGGGATCTGATCAAATTAAAAAGCTTCTGCAAAGCCAAAGCCACAATAAATAGAATAGAAAACCTACAGATGGGAGAAAATATTTCCATTCTATGCATCTGATAAAGGGCTGATAACTAGAATCTACAAAGCACTCAAGCAAATCAGGAAGAAAAAATCAAATGACCTCACTACAATTTGGGCAAAAAACATGAACAGGAACTTTTCAAAAGAAGATAGACTAATGGTCAACAAACACGTGAAAAAATGCTCAACATCTCTAATCATCAGGGAGGTGCAAAACAAAACCACAATGAGATATCACCTAACTCCAGTTAGAATTGCTTTTATCAAAAAGTCCTAAACCATCAGATGCTAGCAAGGATGCAGAGAGAAAGGAACTCTTATATACTTTTGGTGGGACTGCAAAGTAGTACAACCTCTATGGAAAGTAGTATGGAGATACCTCAAAGAACTAAAAGTAGACCTATAATTTGATCCAGCTATCCCCCTACTATGTATTTACCCAAAGGGAACCAAAAAAAAAATTATGAAAAAGATGTTTGTACTCGAATTTTAGAGCAGCAAAATTCACAAGTGCAAACAACCCAAGTGCCCATCAATACATGAGCGGATTAATAAAATGTGGTATAGGTATACCATAGAATGCTACTCAATCATAAAAAATGGTGGTCTATTATATTTTGTAACAACCTGGATGGAGCTGGAGACAATTCTTCTCAGTGAAGTATCACAAGAATCGAAAAACAAATACCACATGTACTCGATACCAAACTGTAACTAATCAACATTTATGTGCACATATGGAAGTAAACCTCAATGGAAATCAAGCAAGTGGGAATGGGAAGGAGGGAATGAGTAAATTCACACCTAACGGATACAATGAACACTGTCTGGGTAAAAGGCATTCCTATAACTGCTTCAAACTGTACAAAAGAAAATTATGTAATCAAAAAGTGTGTACCTCTGTGTAATATTCTAAAATTAAAAAAATAATAATGTTCAGGTATCTTCATAGAAGTAATAGGCCAAGGTTTATAGTACAGGAATTTTAACACTTCATGCATATTTAACTTTTCTATATATGAAGACACTGTAGATTAGTAGACTAAATTTCCTTTATAAAACCAAGTATACATGTGTGTATATGTACACATATACAGTATACATATACATATGCATACATATATCCATATGTATACATACACATATACATATGTATATACATACACTTATACATATAGTACACACACATAAATAGTATTATGAAAATTATATATATATAAAACTACACGTATGGTGTATATGTGTATAAATTAAGATATAAAATTGACAACCCATGAAAATGTTTTAAAAATTATTGAGCCAGATGGATTATTTTGAAGTATTATAATAATCCATAGCTATATCTATGTTATGCCAAAAATTAGGATGATAATGGGGGGAAATAGTAACCAATATTAATTTTCAATATTATGCACATGTTTAGCTAATTTTTCCTATTTTTAATCTAAAATTTTGGGCCTTATACAGGCCTCCATTCATCTGTGTCCTGGAAGTCAATAAATACCTTCAGGAATTTATAAAATAAATGCACACATTTAGAATACGTTATTCAGATGATAAAAAAATGAAGCTGGGGTCAGTTAATCCTTTCCAATAGTTTTTATTAGTTTTTTCTGAATAAATTATGGACTTTAATAACAATGTATCAATATGGATTCATTAATTTTTACAAATATATAATATCAATATAAGATGTTAAAATAGGGAAAACTGGGAGAAAGGTATATGAGAACACTCTGTACTATCTGTAATTTTTTGTAAATCTAAAACTATTAAAATAAAAAATTTATTTTTAAAAAAGTTAACCTATATTTTATTCTAAAAAACTTTCTAATCTTTTTTTTATTTTCATAGATAAATAATAGTTATACATATTTATGGGGTACATGTGATATTTTGGTACAAGTATACAATGTGTAATGATCAAATCTGGGTAAATGGGATATTCATCACCTCAAACATTTATCATTTCTTTTTGGTGGGAACATTCTAAATCTACTCTTCCAGTTACTCAGAAATATATAATAAATTGTTGTTAACTATAGTCACCCTATTGTGCTACCAAGAAAAAACAAGGAAGTCTGTATATCTTAGAAAATTAATCAGTAATGCTTCTGAAACCAAAAGGTCTGTTCTTTTTGTTTTTCATTATTTCAGCATATTACAGGGTTACAAATGTTTAGGTTATATATATTTCCTTTGCCCCACCTGAATCAGAGCTTCAAGCATGTGTCATTGCTTCCACACAGTGCACACCGCACCATTAGGTATGAATATACCCATCCCCTCCTCCCCCCTCCCACCTGCCCGACACCCGATGAATGTTACCACTACATATACACATAAGTGTTAGTAAGTTAAGTCAGTTAATACCAATTTGATGGTGAGTACATGTGGTGTTTGTTTTTCCATTCTTGTGATACTACACTTAGTAGAATGGGCTCCAGCTCTACCCAGGATAATCAAAGGGTGCTAGATCACCATTGTTTTTTGTGGCTGAGGGGAACTCCATGGTATACACATACCACATTTTATCAATTCACTCATGCATTGATGGGCACTTGGATTGTTTCCACATCTTTGCAATTGTGAATTGTGCTGCTATAAACATTCGAGTGCAGATGTCTTTTTTATAGAATATCTTTTGTTCTTTTGGGTAGATGCTCAGTAATAGGATTGCTGGATCAAATGGTAGTTCTACTTGTAGCTCTTTGAGGTATCTCCACCTTACTTTCCACAGAGGTTGTACTAGTTTGCAGTTCCACCAGCAGTGTACGAGTGTTCCTATCTTTCTGCATCCACGCCAACATTTATTGTTTTGGGGCTTTTTGATAAAGTCCATTCTCACTGGAGTTAAGTGATATCTCATTGTGGTTTTGATTTGCATTTTCCTGATGATTAGAGATGTTGAGCATTTTTCCATATGTTTTTTGGCCATTATTCTGTCTTCTTTTGCAAAGTTTCTGTTCATGTCCTTTGCCCACTTTTTGATAGGGTTGTTTGGTTTTTTCTTGCTGATTTTCCTTAGTTCTATATAGATTCTAGTTACCAGCCCTTTATTGGATGTGTTGCATGTGAATATTTTCTCCCATTTTGCAAGTTGTCTGTTTGCTCTTGTGATAGTTTCGTTGGCTGTGCCGAAGCTTTTTAATTTGATCAGGTCTCATTTATTTATTTTTCTTGTTGCTGTGATTGCCTTTGAGGTCTTTGTCATAAATTCTTTGCCAAGGCCAATGTCTGCAAGACTTTTTCCATCATTTTCTTCTAGAATTCTTATAATTTCATGCCTTAGATTTAAGTCTGTTATCCACCATGGGTGGATTTTTATGAGAGGTGAAAGGTGTGGATCCTGGTTCAGTCTTCTACATGTGGCTATCCAATTTTCCCAGCACCATTTATTGAATAAG